>LPNX010804965.1:78382-275033 GCA_001517045.1 Pseudotsuga menziesii
CCCTAGAGGACTCAAGGCTTGAACTCGTGACCTCCCCCCGAACCGAGAGAGTGTGCGCACGTCTTACCAATTGAGCTAACCCTTGGGGCTGACTCATAAAGGTTAATTCATGAATTTTTAATATTTAAATTTTGTGATCTTTAGATAAAGTATATTAATTAGTAACTGGTTTATTAATTAAAGGTGAATTAGAAAAAGTTAAGTTGGTTTTGCGCTTATGAATTCACACTATTAAAGAGCAGAAGGAGCAGGACTGTTGATGACGCCTCCAAGGACACGTGCGGTTGCTACAAACGTTGAGTCTTCTAAGTGGAGAAATGGTTGAAAATCCTATGAGACTGCTTACATAAAGAAAGATTCATATAATTTTTTCTTGTTGATGATGTACGATGACAAATGAATTTGTTGTGTTTCAATTCGAGAATCATAGATTTATAAGTTATGATGAGAGCTATTAGAACGGAATTATGAAGTGGAATAATTGAGTTTAATATATATTGGACAAAGAATTTATGCCATAAATTTCAGATAAATCGGATAAAAATTGGTTAAATAATCACAACATTAATATTTATTCATTAATCAGTAATACATTGGTGTTACAATAAATAGAATTTGAATACTGTGGATAGGATTCGAATCTACCAACTAAACGTGACTGATATGCTAACTTAGTGTGTCTAAATCACAACTGGAGTTCACTAGTCTAACTGTGGATGTCTAAACCAGTCTACAATCAATTAACTGATGATGTAGGTGGACAAAAGGCACCACTTTCCTTGCATGCATGCAAAACTGGTGCTAGGCTAACTGATAGTGATCTAACTGAATACGATTGGAGGATAACTCAGTATAACTACTTACCTACCACAACCAACTGAAGGATGTTGTTGGTGGCACTCATAGTGGGATTCTATAATGCAGGGATTAGTCCCAGAGGCACATAAACTCATGCATGCACATGCAGTAAGTGGCAAATAAACTCTAGGTGTGTCCCCCATACTCTAGTACAATGATAATAACTTCCTAAGTTAAGAAATATGACCAAATAGACTATATTGGACAAAGGGGGATTAATTAATCCTAACACCCCCCCGCTCTCCCTAACCCTAACTTTGGACAACTTGGGTCGTGGCAACTAGGCCGAAAGTCACCCATACAATCTAAATGAGATAAAATACTGCTTAATAAAATAAGAAAAATGGGGAAAACCTCATGGGAACCACCCCCCCTCCCCCTCCCCTCCCCTCAAGATAAGCAATTAATCAGGAAACAAGCTTCCATACTTAAGAGAATTTTTTTCTCTTTGAGCAAAAACTTGTAAAAAAAATTGTTGCAATATGTAACTCTATAGAGCAGCCATTCAGAATCATGGTTCTTTTGTGCATCAACATCTTAGGACTGTGCATGTGAACCTCTCCAAACTAAATGATTGTGTCTGGAGGAATTTTCCTCTTTGAAAGAAGAGGAATGTGCTCAACTAAATCAAGAACATAAACAACTGCAAGATGAAAACTGGACCCATGTAGAGCAACTGAGATCAATTGATGAGAGAGAAAAAGTGCTTGAGAATTCAAACCATATGAGGTAAACCCAAGCAACTTATATGTTGTGGCCTTGAACATCAAACCATGCGAAGTAAAATCAGCTCTAGGTGTTAGGAGCAACTGTCCAGGCGAATGCAGGATGTCTTTGTCTTTACTAGTATTGTGAGGAGATGAGCATGTGATCAAGTAGGAAGGTAGAGGAGTCCTGGGACCATGGAGAGTGAATGTTTGAGCTCCATAATCTGATATATCTTCTAAAATATCCAATGATTCACAAAATCTAATATCAACAAACTCATGAGAGAAAACTAACATCGAATCCCCAACAACAATTTTGAAATAGACTTGAGGTACTTGATTTTTCACACCAAAATTGATGAGAACAACTACAAGCATGACTGAAGGCTCTTGGAACTTAAAATTCGAACCAAATAAGGTCATATCATATCCAAATAAGGTCATATCAGATCTAAGAGTGTGGAACAAAGGTTCCAAGTGCTCCATTGAGGTGGTAGATGCACAATTTTCTCCTTCTTCAACAAAACTCTGAGTCTTGCTGGAAGCAATCATGTAGGAACTTGTTGGAAACTCTTGATCAATGAGGGTGAAAGAATCACTCCCAAAATCTGATATTTTTTCCAAAACATCTAAAGTATCACTTTTTTGCACACCAACAACAACATTAGAGAGAGAGAAATCGAATTCCTCTTCATTTTCTGAAGTAATCACTAGCAAACTTTGCACATAATTTAGAATAGAAGAATCACTAGAGAATGCTTGAGTAGAATGGAAGGAGACTTGTTATTCAATAACAAATATTTGAATGTCTTCTTCTGGATCAACTAAATGAGAATATGAGATATCAGATATCTCATAATTCTAGAGCAACTACAGAAGGAGTCACTGCAAAGAGAATTTCAACGATTCGAATTGATTGAGTTGAAGATTCTGCTTCTTCTTCATCTTGAACAACTTCATCTGAGAAAATAGAGGCTGAGACTTTTGAAGGAAGAACTCTTGTGGTGTTTGGTGTGCTCTCCAAATTGATAGAATGATCCTCATTATGCTTGCCAAAGTTTCTATCCAATTATGTCTAGAGATCCTTTAAGTATTCCGCAAAATCAATAAGGTAGTGTATGCTTGGAGAAATAACCAGACATATCATTCCAAAAGATATATCACCATCATTTAGCCAGTCATTTTCATCTTCATAAGACTCTACCAATTCCAATAGATACCTCATAGAGACCTTGTCTCTTTAGATATGAAATCATCTTCAATTTCCACTTTGAATATCTTGTGAATGGAGTAAGAAGATGAACCGATACTCTCAAATCCATATTGAAGTTGTACCTACAAAATAACACTGCAAAACAAGCCAACTCACAATCATATGCCAGTTCAAGCCTTTCCACCTCAACATGTGCACTAGTTGCTCTATAATAGTTGAGGGAGCAATGCTATGATTCTAGGAATTATGTGGAAACTCAGCTGCTTTTGGTACACAATGGAGGTTTCCAAGGTTTGGGTTTAGCCTGAATAAGGCTCTGATACCATGTTAAATTTGAGAACCATAGATCTACAGGCTATGATGAGAGCTATTGGAAAGGAATTATGCAGTGGAATAATTGAGATCAATATACACTGGGCAAAGAATTAATGCCACAATTTTTAGATAAATCAGACAATAATTGCTCAGATAATCACAACATTAATCTTCATTCATTAATCAATAATACAATGGTGTTACAATAAATGGAATTCGAATATTGTGGATAGGATTCGAATCTACCAACTAAACTTGACTGATCTGGTAACTCAGTGTGTCTAAATCACAACCGAAGCTCACTAGTCTAACTCCAGATGTCTAAATCAGTCTACAATCAGTTAATTGATGAGGTGGGTGGACAAAAGGTGTCACTTTCCTTGCATGCATACAAAACTGGTGCTAGGTTAACTAATAGTGATCTAACTGAATGTAACTAGAGGATAACTCAGCATAACTACTTACCTACCACATCCAACTGAAGGATGCTACTGGTGGGACTCAGAGTGGGATCCTATAATGTAGGGATTGGTCCTAGAGGAACATAAGCTCATGCATGCACATGCAGTAAGTGGCATATAACCTCTAGGTATGTCCCCCATACTCTAGTGCAGTGATAATAACTTACTAACTTAGGAAATATGACCAAATAGACTATATTGGACAAAGGAGGATTAATTAATCCTAACAGGTTGTTAGATCCTTCTCAATTTTAGATATTTTAATCTCCTATGATGACCTACAGTTTTGAATCTTTTGCAAAAACGTTTCATAACACTTGAATTTTCAATTAAAGCACTTATGGGCAAGCATAGGGATCCCTGTAGTCTTTTTTTGTTCAATCGGAAACGATTCAACAAAGTAAGTTATGACTAGCTTTGCTATGCACATCATTGTTTTTCATTGAGTGGAGCATATGGCCCATAAATTATTGACCCTAGGGGAGGACATAGAATCCATTGTGTTAACCAACCCGATAAACATATGAGTACTTAAAAATCAGAATAAAGGACCTCTTCGTTATTGTATTATAAAAACATAATTTTTAATAAAAATTTAAATGTGATATATTTTCTTTGTGTTTTATTGAAGAGAAGTTAATAATAATATGTGAAGGTTTTTTTTTAACATAAACGAGTAATATTGATTATATTAAAGAGGAAGGTCCTAAGAAATTCAAAATATCAATAGTACATTTTAAAACAAAATGCATTGTCCCGAGGAGTCAGAGACTTCAAAAATCCCTCAACTATATACATCCAGAAAAAATTATCGAAGTAACATAAGTCTTGTAGCTATAATTCCTTACACATTGGCCTACTAATAGAACAAAATGACAGTACACAAACTAACAAGAAATAGACCAAGTGAAACCTTAAACTAGTAGGCTTTCTTCCACATTTTTCCAACAATGGGTCTTTGGAACCTTCAAATCGATCTAATACATTTTGCAGCACCATTTATATTTCTATTTTCCTATATTTGGAGAAATCCCCTACACTAGAACGACACCCATAAGTAAGCTCTTAGAGAAGAGAATGATGCATTTCACTGTCCAAAGATAACTAAGCCAATTCCCCCCTTGCTTATCAACCTTGCTTTGCAATCGACCTCAATGTTGTTCCTCTAGCTCCATCAAACAACTGATATGCTCCAACATATGCTAAATATTGTCCAATTGCCCCTTGACTAAGCACAATAACTTTCTTACACCAACAATTTTCCCCACAACATGACCAATTTTGAACCCATTTCCTTGGTTCGCCTTCATCCTTACAGCATCACATGGGAGAATTAACAACACCCTAAAATCTATTCTTGATGGCGTCACCTCGCCCACCTTACATCTATCACCTGACATCCACTAAATCAACTCCATAGAAGAGTTAGCTCCCAATGAAAAATTCACACCCTCCTTGACTTGGTTGCCTAGCCTCCACAAAAGAAACTCAACACTAGAATTTGTTATAGGCAATAGAGACTATGCCACCTTGAGGCGATTACCAAATACCCACAATGGAACCTCATTTATCCCACCTACATAACATGAACCAATTTTGAATGCCATAATAACCTATGAACAATCCATGTCAAGCAAACAACGAAAGGTCGAAGGCACGCAAAGGAATGATGGAATACTTGTGTGAATTGAATGGCAGGAGATATGGTATCGTTAGAGAGACGTGCCATTGTGCCCTCAAGCATAAACCCCAATTTTTTACCCATTTTTGGAAATTTGATTAAAAGAAAAAGGCATCCACCTAATATGGATCTTGGGGAGTGTATGCTAAAACATAATTCAAGCATTTAATCTGCCTTCTCAATGGGGATTCATCATCCTTCACCAAGACACCTTTGTCGAGTTGTATGGCATCATTGGTTAGTTTACCAACTAGATTGTTATTGTGCCTTCGAATATGCCATAAGGAACTCTCTACATTTTTTAAATTATGAGCAATTTGATCAAAGATACGATTTTGAATCATATGATTTTTATTGATATGATTGTGGACCTATTAGATAACATGAAGGTAGTCCTCAAGGATCATGATTTTAGATATCTCTAGAGACAAAATGAACTCCTAACCAAGATATAAAACATAAGTACTTACATAATTATCTACTGTATTTCCTAGAGTCCAAGAATCCCGAGTCACTTATTTCTTGTTACCCCTCCCACACCTACCACCCCTAACATGTGAAGGTTGTTACATGTTAGTTTTTTTTAATATTAAATGTTTAATTTTTTTTTATGCATTCTTTTTTAATTTGATTTTTTATGTATTAAAAATAAAATCACACTCTAATTATATATGACAATATTTTCGAATCATGTTATTTTTTTTAACAAAAACAGTTATATTAAAATGAGAAATCCAGTTTTAAAAACACTGATCAAGATTACAAAATCTGCTCATACTTCCCATCCTTAGACATTATGGTGGTATTTCCAGACTTATCTTTGAGTTTACCTTGATTTCGTAGCACCCTATTTCTATAAATTTATTAGCTGCTTTGTCTGCCCGCATATTAAGCTCCCTGAGAACATGATAGAATTTGATCTTTTTGAACCTTTTGATCAAATATCTGATTCTGTTTAACAGTCTTTCCATCCACTCATTTTTGCTTCTTCTTCCTCCTCTCACTGCTTGGATAATTAGCCTCGAATCTCCGATAACCAAAACTTCATCCGCTCCTACTTTTTGCACCTGCTTAAGGCCTTGCCATAGCCCGTATGCTTCTGCCATATTATTGGAATCATGTCCAATGTTCCATGAATATTCGATTTCCACTTTCCCTGTGGGGTTTATGACAACTCCTCCTCCTCCCGCTTTCCCCGGATTCCCTTTTGAAGCTCCGTCAAAGAAAAAATTGAATATCTTTCTTTCTCTTAACCAGTTTTCGAATTGGAATTTGTCCAATCTGATTTCCCAATTCTCCAATTTTTTAATGACTGTGCAATTCTTTTCCTGAATATTGAATCTTTGCATCCATTTTTTTTCTTTCTTTGTCAGCTTGGATTTATTATACGGATTCACGGTGCATCTTACCACCTCACCTAATAGAGCATTGATTTTTACCGTTACCCTCCACGCTGGTTGACTCCTATTCTGAAAAATTCGTTGGTTTCTTTCTAACCAGATGAACCAGCAAACAATTTTGGGCAATTTTGACCAGCAGGCTCTTAGTCCTTGTTTTTGCCCTAGCTCACCCTTATACCTATTTTCCCAATTGATGAAAAAATCCTAATTGTTTCCATTCCACTGAAATCCGTCATCTTCGTTCAGCATTACTTCCTTCCAAATTGAGATTGAATATGAGCAGTTAAAGAAGAGGTGAGAAATTGACTCTGAATTTGCCGCACAAAGGGGACATCTGAAAGGCCCTGCTATCCCCCTTCTCTCCATATTCTCTCCAGTCAGCAATCTCTGGTGAATCAATGTCCACATGAACACATCTATTTTAGGCAATGTTCTGTTGTTCCAATTGTGATTCCAGATTCTAGGATTCGCTGGTACATTGTAATTTGCAGCAAACACATTATACCCCTCTGCTGTTGTGTAATTGCCATTGCCCTGTCCCCATCCACGTCTATCTTTCGAGGATTTGGAGATGGGAGCTATCCCAGCCAAGTGACTGATCAACTTTGATTTATCGTTTTCCAGCTCCTCTGGACAGTCCGACAGTGCCCAGGATAGCCATCGATTTGGGTAGTTCACGTCCCATTCTGAAATGCTCCATAACGTGGACAGTGCTCTCGTCTCCATGCACATTTGTAAACGAGGTAGGCGTGGAGGTGGCTTACCAAGGATCGTGTCCTTCCATAAATTTATTTCTTTTCCATTACCCGGAACCCAATATAAATTCTCCATAAACTGATACAGCGATTTTTTGCATAGAATGAAGATGGGAGATCCTTTTTTCTTTACGTGGTCACCTTCCAAGTCTCTCAGCCTGGATCCTGGGAAATATTTGATTCTAAGGGCTCGACTACACCAGGATGGTTTAGATTTTAGCAGATTCCAGAGTAATTTGGCCCCAGTGGCCAAATTTTGGTGTTTGAGGTCCCTAATTTGAAGACCTCCATTTCTGGGCAGCTTAACGGTTTTCCAGCTTACCAGGGCATACTTTTTACCTCCTTCATTGTTCCCCCCATTCCAGAGAAAGGATTTCAGTAATGCCTCTATTTGGTTTATGATTTTTCCCGATGCTAAAAGCAGAGAGCATTGATAGACCAAGTAGATGTTCAGGACAACTTTGATTAAAACAACTTTCCCCACTAGATTCAACCAGTTAGTCCCCCAGCCTGATATTTTATTTTTTATTTTTTCAACTATGGGGCTCCAATCCGAGGTCTTGGACTTGGTTTTAGCTATTGGCACCCCTAGGTATTTGAATGAATCCCAGCTTACAACTCCTTTCATGTTTAGGATTCTAGCTATATCTGACATTTCCCTCGCGTTAATGTTCTAGCCAAAAATCTGACTTTTCATAAGATTAATTTTACTTCCAGAGGCCTGGCAGTAACGAGTCAGTTCAGTTTTGAAACGACGGGCTATAATCTGGCTGGCACCTCCCATTAAAATAGTATCGTCGGCAAACTGAGAGTGATTGATATCTTTGACTCCTCTGGCCAGCCTTAAGCCTGGCAGCTCCTGCTCTAGTCTAGCATGCTCCAATTGGAAGCTAAGGACCAAGGCCTGAATGGCGTAGAGTAGGGGCGAGAGTGGGCATCCTTGCCTCAGGCCTCTCATAGCTTGGAAAAAGGGAGCAGCTCTACCATTAATGAGGGGAGCAATCCAGGGCTTGCTGATACAAGCCTTGACCCAAGAGACAAAATTGGCATCAAATCCGAATCTCTGCATTACCTGTAGGAGGAATGAGTGACTTACTCTTTCAAAAGCATTTGCCAAGTCTAATTTCACCACCATTCCTTTGTCTCCGTTCTTCAGACTAGAATGGATGGCTTCTTGCACTAGAATGATATTATCCCCAATTTTCCGGCCTTTGATGAATCCACCCTGATTCTTCGGGGTAATGGCTGGCAGAATGTGCTTTAGTCTTGTTGCCATGATTTTTGTGATGATTTTATACCCTATATTACACAGTGATATTGGCCTAAACCTATCAAAGGTCTTCACGTCTTTCTCCTTCGGTATGAGGGCCAAGAAGGTTGAATTAGTGCTCCCTCCGATCTTATTACAGCTCTTAGATTTTCTGACCATTCTGAGTAAATCTTTTTTAACAATGTCCCAACAGATAGAGATAAAGTTCACGTTATATCCGTTAGGTCCTGGTGACCTGTCCTCCTCCATGTTATCTACAGTTTCTTTAATCTCCTCCAACGTGATGGCTTGATTTAGGAGGTCGTTATCACTGCTGTGAATAGATTTAGGAACAAGATTCAGGATCTGATCTTCGCTGGAAATAGGCTGTTCAGTGTACAGCGCACTAAAATATTGGGTGGCTTCAGTTTTAATTTCTTCAAATTGGCTGATTATATTACCATTGGAGTGAATCTCCCGTACATAATTCTGATTTTTTCTAACCTCAGTCAGTTTGTGGAAGAATCCTGAGTTTCTGTCACCATCTCTTAGCCACTTGCATCTCGATTTGAGACGCCAGCATTCAGCCTCCTCTCTGCATGCCGCGTGAAGGTTTAGATGCAACTTTGTCTCTTTTTGGATGTCAATTAAGGTTACTTCTTTCTCCTCCATAGCTGCCTGGTGCGTCTCTAGTTCGTGGGCAGCCTGAAGCTTGACCGAGTTTGGATTTGGGAGCGAATTGGACCAGCGTTTTAATGTTTTTTTAAGCCTCCTTAGCTTCTCCTCCCATACAAAGAAGGGAGACCCTGTGACCGGCTGGGCCCACGTGGCTGCTGCGAGTTGAAGGAAATCACCACGTTTGGCCCACAAGGGGTTAAATTTGAACGGGATGGGTCCCAGGTTTTTTTCTTGCATCATTTCCAGTTGGATAGGCTTATGGTCAGAGCCTCCGAAGGGAAGGATTTTGGAGGATATATTCAAACCTTGCAGGAGGAAGTTATCCTGGATCAAGAATCGGTCAAGTCTGGCTGCAATATGCCCCAGACCAAACCTCCTGTTGGTCCATGTGTATTTCCCGGTGGATGGTTTGATATCAATAAGGTCCCAGGTCGTAATGAGGTCTTCCACTATGTCTTTGGTTGGGTCTATGGATCTAGATCCCCCTCTTTTTTCATTCGGACTGAGAATGAGATTCAGATCCTCGGCCAAAATGACATTACCCTGCAGATTATTTCGTTCTTCACGGAGAAGAGTCCAACAGTTTATTTTTTCATTGTAAGAATTCAGAGCATATTTTTCGAATCATGTTATTGATGGATTGAGAAAGCGTATTTTTTTTCAATTTCTTTGGTATGGTAGTGGTTCTCCTAAGCTTCATTTGTCCTCTTGCAAAGCATATCTCTTCCGAAGAACTTGGGGGGATGGGGACTTGAACAACTATTTTGGTTTGGGGAAGCTCTAAGCACTAAGAGTATTTGGAGGATCATTTTTGGAGATGGTCTTTGGAGTAATGTTGTTAAGTGCAAATTAAATGTATTCTGTGTCTAAGTGGATCTGTAGTCCTAAAATTACTGGTTCTAATTCGTTAATTATATGGAGAGGTATTTCTAGATCTCTTCCAATTATGAAAAAGAGAATTGATTGGTTAGTTGGAAGAGGAACAAACATATTTTTTGGTATCTACCTTGTTGTGGGATTAGGTGATAGTTTCAAATGATCTTAGCAGTTAGTCTCTCATATTCATTCTATGAATATTTTGGTTCTTTCCCAAGCAAGACGACGGGATGAAGCTAACTCTTGTTTATATTATTGGCTTCTTTCTTCGAATTTAAGGCTTATTGATAGTTTAACATATGAATTGAATGATTATGTTTTCTCTCTTAATTCTGCAGGGACCAGATTGAATGCTCAGAAGGATGTGTTGGTTTGGGATTGGTCTGACCCCACCGATATAATTACTACTAAAAAATCTTATGATTTTATTATTGAAGAGAATGTGCAAATATCTTATAAATGGTGGGTAGGGAGGTTATGGAAATGGAGGATCCCAACTAAAATGGAATGCTTTATTTGGTTATGCTTGGTTACCAAAATTTTAACTTGGGATAATATACTTAAAAGGGTCTTCAGTGGGCCATGTATTTGCTCTCTTTGCAAAGTTGGAGAAGAACTTGTTTCACATCTCTTTGGTTCTTGCTCTTTCTACAATCATGTATGGGACAACTATTGTGGTTTCCTTTTTTATGGCGAAATATGCCAGACGAATTGTTTTTTGGATAGTATGTAGGCTTGGTTTAATAAAAAGGTAAAATTCAAAGAACTACCCCTTTTTGTCATCTAGGAAGTATGGAAGTCAAAAAATAGGTGTATTTTTGAAGAAAAAAAGCCTTTGATTACTTTGGTAAGCTCTATATCCATTAGTTTATTTCTTGAGTTTGACAAGGAGAAGATACATCGAAGAAATAGAAACATTTCTCCCTCTCAGTTGGATGATTCTAATTCTATAGGATTTTTAAATAGGGCACACAATGGAGGTTTATATGTGGCAGGCCCTGTCCAAATAAAAAGGGAACACATTATAAGGCTTAAATTTGGAGTTGGTTTAGGTTCTAACACTAAAGCTTTGCTTCTATCTTTGTGGGGACTTTTATGGTTTGCTAAAAGAAGAAGGGTTCATCATATAAAAATGGTTGGTGATTCAAAATCTGTCATCGATTGAGTAAAAGGAAATTACAACATTTGTGTTTTGCAGTTATCACATTGGAAGAGTAGAATTAAGGAGTTGATAAAGTCTTTCTCGGTTATTTCCTTCGACCACTATTTTGGGAATCCAGTTATGAAGTTGATCTCCTGTCAAAAGACGTTGTTGGGACTATGGATGATTGTATTTATTACGAGGAATTAGTTGAGGGGTCACTCATTAATATAAGACCAATCCCTCTCTTTCAGTATTCGTATGTTCTTATGTCATGTAAAATGTTTCTTTTAGTGTTTCGTCGAAGGTCAATCTCATATCTTTGGTTAGTTGTTAATTAGCTTTTGTGGGACTATTAGATATGCTTTTTCAACAAGAATGGGTGATTATCATGACAATAGAGACTTTGTTTGGATTGTTTTGGGGAAAGTTGCTTGTAATGTTTCTCTTTTTGTTCGGTGTGACTTTGATTCTACGAATAACAAGTTAATTATTTTTTCGGCTTGAAAAAATATTTATGTCTCATTTATTATGTGTTTAATTAATTAGAAAATTAAATGAGTAAAATTAAATAAATTTGAAATTTATATTTTGTTTGATTAATTAAAAAATTAAATGAGTGAAATTTAATAAATTTGAAATTTATTTTAATTTAGGTACATTTTACAACTATTTATAATAATAAAATATAGAATGATATTAGACTTTGCCTATGCAAGAATTTAATAATATTAAATGTATACTTTCTAACTTTAATAAGCATTAATAAATGGTTTTTTAATAAATATAATTTTTTTTTAATGTATGTTTTACAATTATTATGACAATAAGGTCAATTTAGAATGATATTGTACTTTGTATTGGTAAGAAGGTCAATCCATAAAAAATGATATTGTATTTTGTATGGGTAAGAAGGTCAATCCATAATGGTGTTAAAAATATACTTACTTACTTTAAAGGGTTGATAAATGGTTTGAATATAAAAATAAAATTACAAATTTTAGTCATGACAATAAGGTCAATTTAATGATATTGTACTATGTAAGAAGGTCAATTTAGAATGATTTTATACTTTGTATTTGTAAGAAAAGTCAATTTAGAATGAAGAGTTGACAAATAAAATTACATATTAGCCATGGCAATAAGGTCAATCTAATGATATTGTACTATGTAAGGAGGTCAATTTAGAATGCTTTTTGTACTTTGTATTTGTAAGAAAAGTCAATATAGAATGATATTGTATTTTGTATTTGTAAAAGTGTTAAGAATAACTAAATTTAATAAACTTATTAAGAAAAAACAATATTAACATAATTTTAAAATTTAAAGAAACTTCAAATATATTTACACTGTACAATTTTTTTATTATTCTCAAAGTTCTTAACTTTGAAAATAAGCAAATGCATTTCCATACATCTTTCTAATTACATTAACAAAAACAATCTACAATACAATATATAAATATTCCTTCATATTATCTAACTCTAACCTGTGAAGATGTATTATAATATGAAATCATAAGTTGAAACCATCCAAAACTCATAAGTGCACTTATATTAACCTCCATAAAATAAAGAGCCAAACAATTTCTCCAAAAGATATACAATGAACACTTTCAAAGAACACTAACACATTCAACATAACTAACTTATTTGAAAGAGAGTATAAATAACCACATTGTGGGAATGTGAGTCATCCATACTTTTAAGAGGTTTCATTATTAATTCAATTTATTATGAAGAAATAAGAAATACTAAAATGTTAATACAAATATTTTGATTTTTTAAATCTACATACCTAAACTTATCATAATTCCACATTTAATTTTTATTTTTGAATATGAAAATTGAATTTATAAAAATTATTTAGAGATATTATATATTAAATAATTTAGATTAGTGTTTAGTAAGATGGAAACAAATTATTTATGAAAAATTGTTTGAAAGCGTTTTGCACTTTGATTTTTTTTTCTTCTAAATATGTGAGATTTTTTTTATAAGTACTTTACAAATTTATAAAATAAATTGGATTTAAGATTTTTTTAAGGAAACACAATTTGATTCATGCTCTAATTTATAGGATAAAATTAGTTTGATGCTATTGTTGAGTCCCATGTATTAACTGATGATGATGTTGTTTAAAGTAAAGTAAGAATTAACTTACATCTAAATTCTTAATATCACCATCAACAACTAATTTACATTAAATATAATATAATTATTATTTTTTAATAACATTGTAATTTTAAATATTAAGATTTCTAATAAAATTGTAAATTTTCTTAATAAAATTATAAAATTTATAATTTTTAAGAATCAATGCAACTTCTTAATAATATAAGAAATTTTCTTTTAGTTAAGGACAAAAACTTTTGTATTATCTAAAATTCTTACATATTGAATGTTGTTATACTCGTCATTAAAATTCAAATTTTACTCTGTAATATATAATAATTTTTTTTATTTTCTAATTTTTTAAATTAAATATTATTAAACTTATAAATGGAAAAATATCATTTTCACTTCATAGTGGCTTACTCACAATTTGTGAGTTTAAACCATCGAAACAAAGACTTCTCCCTTGTGCCAGTTTTAGCACGCCACTAAATCCAATTAAAATTAAACAAAAAAACCAAATTGTCACTGTTATATCGGCTTAATCCAATTAAAAAAAACCCAAATCGTTTCTCTGTTATTGTAGTCCCACCAGAGAATATTCCGTCAATCCCAATCAAAAAGTCCGAGTCGTTCGACTGCCATGTGAGTTTCCATCGAAAAAGATGGGAAATTCATAAAAAGTGAGTTGGGAATCGGGATAAGCGGCCGAGTATATATCAACTATGTCTGAGCCCACCTGTGTGTGGGTTGCCTTTACCCACGTGGAAGGAATGAACCCTACCCTAATCTCAATATCTAGCTTAGGAACATATGACTGGGAGAAATCACCATCCA
This sequence comes from Pseudotsuga menziesii, assembly GCA_001517045.1. NCBI lineage: Eukaryota > Viridiplantae > Streptophyta > Pinopsida > Pinales > Pinaceae > Pseudotsuga > Pseudotsuga menziesii. The sequence goes on from LPNX010804965.1 coordinate 92,668, forward strand.
CTGGATATCACTAGGGATAATTGCATACCATCCTGACCTTTCTGCCTGTTCATTTTCATGCTTAGTGGATCTAATTTCTCCATTAGGCATATCTCTGAGGATGTTTTTCCAATCGGTGGATCCATTCTGCTCAAGCCTATCTGGGTTCTGTAGATGAATGGACTTTGGTATCGAGGTCATGCATGCATTGGGAGTTTAAGTACCGTGATATTGCTTGTTTGGAACCTCATGGGTTTTAGCAATTTGGGTTTGACATTGCTGTGAGCTTTTTGAGGTACTGTTATACCATCTATGATTCTGAATGGGTTTTAGCTTTTGGGTTTAAGGTTTTTTTGAAGTTCTTGGTCCTCATTGTAGTAGTTCCTGTCGCTGTGTTTCACTAACTTGGTAAGAGTTTAAATCCTATTAGACACATAATATCATGGGACTCGAGTGGATATGGTAATGGTAAATGGAAGAATATAAACACGATGCTTTCCATTTCATGCTTTTTATTCCGAGTTATTGCGCTCTTTTTAAGAAGTTTCAATGATTTCTGCTATGGTGGGTTAACTTCATTTTGGCTCCTCATCTCTGCAGGCAAATTGGGTCTTATTCAAAGCTTGATCCCCAATCTACTTTTTGAGTGTAAGAGCAAAGGTCTCCATGGCAATTGCAAGTGGTGGAGCCCTGATCTTAACACTTTCTTCCAAAAACCCTTCAAATCCATGCAATAGAAACTCCTGGTATCATTATGGAACCAGCTCTTTTAGAGCCAGTAACTGTAGATTGAATTCTTCCAATGCAGAGATTAGTGGATTATTGTCCTCACGATTATTTTTACCAATGCCAACATTGAAGAGCAGGAGAAAAACTGGTCCAGGAGTATCTAGGTGCAGTGTATCTTCATCCAGACCGGCCTCGCAGCCGCGCTTTATTCAACACAAACAAGAAGCGTTTTGGTTCTACAGATTCCTCTCCATCATATATGATCATGTTATTAATCCCGGGCACTGGACAGAAGACATGAGAGACGATGCCCTTGAGCCTGCGGACCTTTATAGCAGAAACATGGTTGTTGTAGACGTCGGAGGTGGCACTGGATTTACCACATTGGGTATTGTTAAACACGTTGATGCAAAGAATGTGACCATTCTGGACCAGTCCCCTCATCAACTTGCCAAAGCAAAACAAAAGGAGCCTCTCAAGGAATGCAAAATCGTGGAGGGCGATGCAGAGGATCTCCCATTTCCAACAGATTACGCAGATAGATATATTTCTGCTGGAAGGTTGTTCCTTAATTTTGTTCTGCTTTTTCTGTTACATTTATCCAGTCTCCTTGCTTTTATTTATTCTTTTGCTGAAAATCAAACACACAGGCATGGACGTTACTATTCCGTTTATAAACATAGAAGTGGACGGCGGATCACTTCTTCATTTATATTCCCGAAAAATGATTTCAAAGAAACAGAGCTAAAAGATGTCAACAACAATCACCAAATGCCTATAAGAAAAATTTGATTATTTTTCACTTCTTCATTTATATTCCCGAGTAATGATTCCAAACAAACAGAGCTAAGAGATGTCAACAACAATCACCTAATGCCTATAAGAAAAATCTACACTGATGAAACACAAAGAGTCATGGCTACCATATGGGTCACTTTTACCTTTGTCAAGGAGAGATTACTATCAATAATCAGCTGAACATTCCAGCATGAAGAGAAAGGAACATGAAAACAATGATGCTAATAATTAGGCAGGATTATGCTCCTTTTAATTGTTTGTTTGTTTGTTTGTTTTGTTTTTTTAAATTTATCTAAATCTAAATTTTAATATGGAAGAATTGAATGCCTATTTCCATTTGAAGTCCTTGAAGAAGATTTGTAAGCTCATTTTAGCCAAACATGAAATTGTTTTTGATTCCAAAAGTTGCATGCCTTGAAAATACATCCGATTAATGCTTCTCTGGTGTCTGGTTTTAACATGGAAAGACATTGTGTTTGTGAGCTTGTCTCTGCATGCTTTGAAGAGTTGCAATTAATTATACATATCTATTTCAAACAATGAAATTGTATTAAACACTGGATATTCCTAGAATTGCTTGTTTTCTTTATTAGATAAATTTACATGAAAACAATGATGCTAATAATTATGCAGGATTGTGCTCCTTTTAATTGTTTGTTTGTTTGTTTTGTTTTTTTAAATTTACTTAAATCTAAATTTTAATATGGAAGAATTGAATGCCTATTTCCATTTGAAGTGCTTGAAGAAGTTTTGTAAGCTCATTTTAGGCAAACATGAAATTGTTTTTGATTCCAAAAGTTGCATGCCTTGAAAATACCTCCAATTATTGCTTCTCTGGTGTCTGGTTTTAACATGGAAAGACATTGTGTTTGTGAGCTTGTCTCTGCATGCTTTGGAGAGTTGCAATTAATTATACATATCTATTTCAAACAATGAAGTTGTATTAAACACTGGATATTCCTAGAGTTGCTTGTTTTCTTTACTTCTATCAGCTAGCATGGAAGAACTGTTGTTCACACCCTTCTTCCATCCCTTGAGAAACAACCTATGTTGTATGAGTATCCGAAACATGGGAACATGGGATATGGATTACGGGACAGCTAGAATCTCCCCTCTGAATTTCTAGGGGGATAGAAAAAAGGAAATGACAAAAACAGATTTATTTTTTTTGAAAATTCTAAAAAATCCAAAAAACACTTAAAATCCTGAAAAAGAACTGCCTAGAATTTTTAACGATTAAACATGATAGTCAATGGGTGCTTGCCTGGTTGGTGAAAGCAGGATGCTGTTAGTGATCCTGCCACAGTTCAAGCCTCCCTAGCGACACGTTTTCAACTTCTGGGCTGCTTCTGCTTTTGCTTGTGTTTGTTGTTGGGACCAGGAGCAAGTCCTGTGTGACTTTGGCGGGATAGATAAATCCTCACTTGCGGCTTCTTTTCTGAAAGATTTCAATTTGAATTTTGCAAGCTGGCTACAGTAATTGTAATACTCCCAGATTGGGGAAGGGCAAACTTGCCGCATTGGGATAAGATGGAACTATTAAAAAGAAATAAAAATTAAACATGATACGTACCAATATCAATGACAATTCCTGATTCCATAATTATGAAAAAGTAAAACTAAAAACTAAACTGATAAAGACTATTAACTTATTTAATAAACTGAGCAAGTACATAGTATAAATTTTAAAATGGTAAAATGCCCAAAAATGGTATATGCTTATAGTCCAAAGTAGCATAGCAAAATTACCTTGGCATGAAGATTTTCTCCAATAAACTGGCTGTCCCTTCAAATCTGCACTGCAGACCTTTGAATCCCAACACAACGGTCTCAAAGATTGATAATGGCTGCTGTGGATGCTCCAAAGACCAAATAATGATTGCAGATCGCTTGCAAGTTTGTTGGTGTCATCATCAGACCAACTATAGCGCTCTTGTCTCCAAATAGGCGTTTTTGTATTTGTGGGCTTAGGGTTGGGGTTTTTTAAGCATTTCTTTTGTTGTTTTTATTGTCTTTTTGGTTTACTAGCCAGGTTGGCCCCATGAGGGCCCACTCTTGGCTGGTCGGCGATAAAACATGCCTGTTAAACACCTCTTGGGGCCTAGCAGGCCACTAGAACTCCCAGAAGTTCCCATAATAAATCAAGAGCTTCGGGAATGTTCTTGGAATGCTCCTGTATTGGGAAGGCAACCGCATGGAAACTTTGAGAACATTCTCAAAGCTCCTGAGCATCTTACTCGCAAAACTGGAATGTCCTTACCTGTTCCAAAGTTCCATGGGACATGGGAGCTCTAGGAACAGGTCGCCCATCTGAGGGAACAGGTTTCATGCAACATTAGAAACCAAAACTCTTTCTTTTAACCATGAAGAAAGCACTTGTCAATGTTCATATGTATCTCTACATTTTGAAGCAATATGAAGAATATGTGTTCTGTTCACGTTCTTTACAAAATGAAGGACATTTCATTCGTTCCCTCTACTGCATGCCTTGAAAAATAGAACAACTTATTATGTACTCTTGTTTGCTTGTATCAAAGAAATTTATGTGCCGCTTGACAAAAAATCTGAAGTTTACTGTTATTCATTTATTTTCCTTCAACAAAAATGGAACTTCTTTCATATCTGTTTTGCATCTCTTGAAAAGGTGCAGATTTATTTTAGTTCTATGTTATTTTAAATGAAGAAACTTCCATACTTACCCTCCTTGTGTGTTTGGGAATTACTCAGAATTTACTTATAGAAAAGTGTTTTTTGCTGCATTTCAGCATAGAGTACTGGCCAGATCCGCAGAGGGGAATTAAAGAAGCTTATAGAGTTTTGAAGATAAGTGGAAAAGCATGTGTGATTGGTCCTGTGCACCCAACATTCTGGCTATCTCGCTTCTTTGCAGACGCGTGGATGTTATTCCCAAAGGAGGAGGAATATATTGAATGGTTCACAAAAGCAGGTTTTAAAGATGTCAAGCTAAAAAGGATTGGGCCAAAGTGGTACAGAGGTGTGCGCAGACATGGATTGATTATGGGCTGTTCAGTCACTGGTGTAAAGCCAGCATCGGGTGATTCTCCATTAAAGGTATGCAATGAATTTGGACCCAAAGCTTCTATATCCCATTGCATTGTTTTGAATTAAACTGGAGCCATTTATTCTTTTGAAGCATTGTTGCTGTGATGACAGTCATGCATCAGAAATACTCTCTAAGTTATAAGCGATCAAAACATAATTCTTCCATTCTCTCTCTCATCACACAGTCAATGTTTTCTTTTATATCAATAAAGATTACTAGAAGGACAAATAGAGATCAACCTCAGTACATCCCAAATGCAGAGATCTTCTTATAAAAGTCAGCACTTACACAATGGACTAAACTACCATAGAATAAATAATTCTGAAAATGCTTCAGTCGTCTTCCCCCTCTGCCACTCTAGAACAAATCCTAAAGATTCAGACACCATCTCTGTTCCAAAGCCATTAGTCCAAAATCCCAAGGGTGAACTTTCGTGACTTCAAAAAGGCTCGTGTCACCAAAATTATCAGCGAAACCATCATACTTCACCATCTACAGTCAACAGCCTTTTGCTACACCATATGCCAATTGACCAAAAGCACGAAAATGCCGAAGCAGCATCCTGTGCACACAACGGAAATCTATGTTATCACAGGAAATAATGCAACTGCAAGGCTGAAACATATCATACATGAGGATCTTGGAGATTCCAGTCCTCCTGGACTGCCAATCAACAAAGTGCTTCTCTTCTCTGTTGCGATAAAAAAAGTTTTTAATGGGGGGAGAAACACTGTGCACTGACTAGAGATGAATCTAGGAGAGGATTCCCTTGTAAGTTGTAACAGCCCAACAATTGATGCTCTTGAATATCAGGAAACTACAAGATGGTGCCATATACACCACTAAATTGCATACCAAAACATCTAACGCCGGAGCCAAAAGGTGCCCCAAGACAAAGAGAAGAGAACCCAATGCATGGAAATAACAAAGTAACACTCTTAAGACATGTAAGGTTTAACATAACCATATTAATTGTCATAATTACTGAAAACAAAGTCCATCTAGGCACAATTACAGAGAATACGGACAGAAGCATGTGTATCAAATAACCCAAGTAACATGGCCTCTCATCTCTTGACCGCCACCCAGTTACTACTAGCAGATCTTGGTTATGTTCTTCTCAACCCAAACATCTTAAGAGGATTCCATCTTTTGCACTGCTTGCCAGATTCTGAAATTCCTAGTTAACCATTTTTTACTTGTGTTGTTGTGGTGGTTCCTTGAATATACCCTATTGATCAGTCTGCGCGTCTAAGGTCATTGGTGCAGCTCAGTCAGCCTGGTCATGTGGTCTGCCATGTGAGCTATGTGAAGAAAATAAATGACATTAACATGAATATTTCATTCACACATTCTGTTAAACACTTGAATATCTAGGGTTTTTGATTAAAACTTTACTCATAAACTTGAAATAAAAACCACCACTTCAATATCTTCTCAAATATTGAAGTATCCATCAAACACATGAAAACACAGATATTTTGGTTAACAGATCGGGCAAAATCCCAACTCCGGGGAAAACCCTAGAAAGAAGAAAATCTTTATTTAGAAGAATACTCATAAATTTTTCATCTACACATGAAATGATTCCTTCAATCCTCACTGACAGAAATACCCAAATTGGAACAACAACAAAATACCTCGATTTTTGTGCCACTAACAGCTGTACAGCCTGCTATATGGCCTCCACACGTGTTGCTGTACGATTGTACTTTCCTGCCTCGAAAATCATGCCGCACGTGCCATAATTTATTGCTGTTGTACGACCTGTCAGTGTGCAATCAATGTGACAACAATACCTTGGGGAATGTGCCCACACATGTGCTGTATGGTCTCTGTCAGACTGCTGCTGTATGGTTCTGGCTGCCTTGGGAAGTGTGCTGCTCCTTTCCTTGGAAATTGTTGATGAAATTGTGATGCCAACATGGACTTGCAGTGGCCCCACAGGATGTCATTGATGCCACCAAGTCTCACCTGCAGTGCTTAGACCCCTTACAGAGTGGGTTTGTGCCTTGAAGCACCTTGTACCCAATTGACAAGGTCCCTGTACCCACAAGACTGGATCTTGATGCCATGACCTTGCTGATGGCGTTGAAGACCCTGCTAATGATGCCGAAGACCCTAGAGATGGTCCTGAAGCCTTGGTAGACGATGGAGAAGCCCTAAATGGCTTGGAGAAGCATTAATGACCCATTTTGTGGTCATTGATGCTCTGATGGTGTCATGGTACCCTAAGAGAAGGACTGGCAACCCCACAGGTGATGTCATGCTGGATCATGTGTTTGAGGCGGTTAAAGAAGACCATGAAGCCCCTTGCTTGATGAAGAAGCCCATGAAGCCCCTTGGCATGCCAAAGAAGCCTTTATGGGCCAAATGACCCATTTTGTGGTCATTTGTGGCTTGCATGGTTATTGATGGTTTGATGGAGTCTTGAAACCCTTGGAGAAGTCTTGGTTGACATGAAGAAGCCTTTGGACCCACATTTGTTGGGTTAATGGTCCTTGAACCCTTGAAGGAGATGATATGGTTACACCCTTGCATGTGATGGTTTGGGTCTTGAACCCACACACCATGGTGGATTGAATGTGTATGGAAGCCCTAGTGTCTTAATGGCACCCTTTTGATGGTAATATACGGAGGACACCCTTACTTATGGTAAGGTGTGGTTGTGGGACAAATAAAATGACAAAACGTTTTGTCCTTATGGTGACCATTGAAATGGTAAAGTTGTGGGTCAACACAAAATAAAAATAATTCAAATAAAAAATGTCACATGACAAGTCAGCTCCATAAATTAGTCTAAAAGAAAATATATATATATATATATATATATATATTTTAATTTATGCAGGTCGGCTCCAAACTATATAAAAAAAACCACTATAAATACCCTAACAAATTTCATTTTAGTGTGTGAATTTTGAAAGAGCTTTGAGGTAAAAATTCGGAGGTTTGACTGAGGCAAATTTCGGAGGAGCAGTCCACTGAGGAAAACGCAGGAGTAGTCTGATATTTTTGTTGCAGCCACATAAGTTTTATTTTCATGTTTTTGGACATCAAGCTTGGACATCTAAGGAAGCTACAACAACTCTATAAGCTTTGAAATTTTGGGTGTAAAGACAATTGAGGGCAGCCGCAGTGTACTAGAAGTGCATAGTAAACTCTGAGGATAATTTCGGGCTGCTCACTGAGGAGAAATTCGGGTGGATACTGTGTCAGCCGTAGATAAAAGGTGTTGTAGCAGACTGTTTTGACTTAGGTGACAGCAGAGAAGTATTCAAGTTTTCTTTTTATGTCTCTGAACAAGGGTATGCCAAGTCTATATCAGTAAAGACGGTTCGAAGGCAACAAAAGTCTGAGTTCTGATTTCGGGAGGTGGCTGAGGTAAACGCAACAACAACAGACAATTTTCCACAATTCAACATTTGCAGCAGCAACAGACTCACGAATTTTGTGAAGGATGAGGAAATAGTCCCGAATTTTTGGGCAGCCAACAGCAGTCCATTTTGGACTTGCTTGGGATTCTACCAGCTCATTACAGTCTCGAATTTGCATGGTTACTGCTGCTCCTTAGCATACAGTCCGAATTTTGATGTCTTTACACAGTCCAAGTTTTAAACATGTTTTGACTAGCATATACTTTCCATAGTCCGAGTTTGCAGCAGCAAGATTGACATGACATGCATCCGAGGTTTTTAAGCATCTAAAGGTTGACATGGCTGGATAAACATCTTTAGTTTCAAGTCCAAGGATCTTTTACAATAACATGGTATGTATGTATGAGATTTAATGTCAAATGAGTGAACAACTGTGTATGCTATACACTTGTTAACACTACAAGATGATAGTAATGTGTGTAAGTAGTAATGATGCACACGTATGAACAATGACGAGTGTATGTACAGTACACAATGTGTGAATGTACAAGTATATATACAGTGAAGTGTACAAGTGAAATGAGTGTACAATAATAAGTGCATACAGTGGTGTGAAATGTGAAGTAGTGATCTGCATGCTATACTCTATGATATTATGTATGATTTACACATACAGTGGTAGCAGTTTTGGGCATGAGCAGACTGTGGTTGTTTTGAAGGTTTTAAGGCAGCATCAGTAAGAGGATACATAACAAGTCTTACAGCAGAAAGTCAAAGGTTTTCTACAGTGATGTGTGAAGAATTTTTGTTAATACATGCTTTATGACAATGCATGCTTTCCTATACTCTACTATGATGAAGATAGGATGATCTAAATGAACAATGATAATAATTTGACAGAGATGAGCAGTAGTTTGTGCATGATATCTCAGTTATATGTATGCACAGTGATGGGGGATAACAACTTGACAAAATGAGCAAACAGTGTATGAGCAGACCTTGCTTAATATAAGAAGATTTTGTGGACATAAGCAGACCTTCATGAACAGTCTTGAAGTCTTAACAGTGCATGATGAAGCTTGAAGATATGAAGATTGACTTGAAGAGGACATGAGCAGACCTCTTGATGACAAGCAACCAGTAAATAAGACAATAATGATGATGACAAGTTTGATTGTTGTTTGACAGTCTGGTTTGTGAAGACATTTATGTTTGACTGATTGAGTATGGTATGTGTGACAGTGATACCTTTAGCAAAAGACATGATGACAATGTGACCTGATGACTTGGCAGTATTGAAGAGCAGTTGTTGATGAACATAGACGATTGAGAAGTGTGTTGTAGCAATGTTGATGAGAGTGATGAGCAGATGATCAACAGTATTGACCAGCAGCAGAACAGATTGAAGAGACAGATGATGTTGATGTGACAATGAGCTTTAATTGTAAAAGCAAGCTTGTCTTGCTTTTGAGGTTAGGATATCTCAAACCCTTCTTAGCAGGGTCTAAGAAAACCAGGCAGGGTCCTGGATGCAGAGTAGGTGCTCTTTGTATCAGTAGGTGCTGATTTTACCTAATGGTTGTAGCTGGACCAAAACTAATACAAAAATATTACAAAATTATATGGTGTTGTGTTCTGTTGTATTATGGTTCTTGATGATTCAAATGCTTATGAGATGTGAATGATGAAGTGAAAGATGTTTATGAAATGATTATGCAAATGGTAGAATAATGGAGTGATGAATTGGTAGTTAATTGTGACAAGCTAAGAAAAGTTATAAAATTGGCTTTACATTGATTCACCCCCCCTCTCTGTGTCTAACAATTTTTGGGAATGTGCCCACTTGGTAGTTAATTGTGACAAGCTAAGAAAAGTTATAAAATTGGCTTTACACTGATTCTTTACGACTATACTTTCCTGCCTCGAAAATCATGCCGCACATGCCATAATTTATTGCCGTTGTATGACCTATCAGTGTGCAATCAATGTGACAACAATAACTCGGGGAATGTGCCCACACATGTGTTGTATGGTCTCTGTCAGACTGCTGCTGCACGGTTCTGGCTGCCTTGGGAAGTGTGCTGCTCCTTTCCTTGGAAATCGTGCCACTGCTCTAGGGCATTCCTTCTCTCTCCTCAATCTTCTTCTTCCTCTCTCTTCATTAAAGTTGTATTCAATTTGTCCTCTCTCTCTCTCTCTCTCTCTCTTCGTTTTATACTTAAAAAAAATTGTAATCACCTATCTTAACCACCTAATCTAGGGTTGAGATACATTTACAAAATCTAGGGTCATCATTTAATGCACTCACATTTAATAATTGATTCACTTTAATTATTAAATAAAAACTTAAGTGAGACCCATTCTATAAATTATGAAACATCACTTTATTTATATAACATTCACTTATTACATAAATATACAAGGACAAAGTCTAAGTCCTTCTCATCACACCACACCAAAAATATGAGTGAGGACCTTCAGAGTTAATTTTCCAACACTCCCTCTTAACGAGGAAGGTCCACAACACCATCTCCATCTCTGACTCCTGAAACAACTCCCTCCTGCTCTGGAATCAATCTCGGATACAAGTGCTCAACCTCATACTGGAACTTTGAAGCCTGAGACTCGACCTGAGCCTCATCCACTTGCTCATTTACACTATCATTGGACTGGCTGAGTCTTGTTAGAAAGTGCCAACAAGGAAGGTTTTCTATCATTGCATGCTAGAAGACATAAAGCAAGAAGCCAAATGTATTAATGTGATTTTTTAAAGTTTAGACTTAGGAAAAGTACATTAAGTGATCTAATTATTGATTGACTTAATGGAGCCACTTTTATAAAGTTCAAGTGATAATAATTTAAGTGATGGCTAATCTAATCTTGGCCATTTATCTCATCGGAGGATCTCATCCATTGATCCATAGTGAGAGTTAGGGTTTTCGCTTGGCCATTGAGTTAAAAGGAGATTTGGTGGAGAGGACACACACAAACAAACAAAGAAGTTAGAGGAAGAAGTTTGCAGAGAAGACAAAGGAGCATTCATCCGGAGGATGACAGAGTGATCGAGCAGAGAGAGAGGCCGTATAGATCCGCATAGGGTCGTACAACAGTCGAGGATCGTACAGATTCCGTACTGTTGACGCAGAGGGCCGTACAATTGTGTAGAGGGTCATACAAATTTGTTGGGGTGTTCTAAGTGATTTGCAGAGGTTCAATTTTGCCATGTTGGGTAAATTGATCTACTGGATTGTATTTGTTCTATATCTTCATAATAAAATTTCTTATCTGATTGCTGCACTGGTTTTCCCATCTTGGGTTTTTTTGGGGGTTTCCATACCCAAAATATTGTGTCTCTATTGGTGTGATTATTGTTATATGTTTCTCAGTATTTATTTTCCGCTGCATTACTAGTAAAGAAACTCATGTGTGGTTATCAATAATAAAAATTAAAAATATATTGTGTAGATTAAGATTGAGTTTTAAGGAAATTTATAAGTCTCTCGCCAGTGCTCTGGAGAGAGTCACTCTCATCATCGGAACCATGTCTATTAGATGCAACTCTCGCCTCATCCTCTGACTCTGACAACCACCCACCTCCTCCTAGACGTACAATGTGCCCTCTCAAAATATAGAACATGTCCCTGCAATCCCCTAACATAATGGTAGTACCAATTGAGTCATATCTTCGATATAGGAAAACATAGCCAGACCTCACCATCATCCCATAACCTTCATCCATGATATTGAGAGCTTGCTAACTCTCATCTCAGATACAAAAAGCACTGTGTATTTCCAGGATCTCACCAAGGTCTAGTTGGAACCTGACTGTTCCAACCCCTCGTATGGCTACTTGTGGACTGCCAATATCTATCTAAATAAAGTGTCTCGGCCCCAACTCTGTAATGATCTGAAAGATATGATAGATATGATAGATTCCATTCACGTGTCTGGTTGCACTACTGTCAACAACCTAGACATTCTTGTTAGATTTTTATCATTTAAGCAATATGATATAGGATCTTATCTAAGAGAATAACATGCACAGCAAAAATCACAAGAGACAAGAGACACAAAGAATTTTCCTCGGGGAAACCATAAAAGAGAAAACCCCGCAGCTTCCTCAGAGATAGAATGAGCACCAATGGGAGCAGTAAAACCCAAAGATAGAAAAGATGATCTCCAACAGCTGTTCTCTCTCTCTCACTTGAGAGAGCTTCTCCTCTCTGACTCATGCGCCCCAGTGAGTGAGTGTGTGTGATAAATAGAGAGGCTCACTCTCTATTTATATTCTTTCGTTCACTTAATGTCCACTCCAACAAGTTGGCCTCACTTAACAATTACTTACCAGGGCCGACTTCTCTAGGAGAGTCTAATAACCTAGTGCCCCACAATAAGGAGGGTTAATCGTAATTCAATTTTGGGGACTATTGCCCTGACTTACAATGGAGGTTTAACCTCAGTGATTTTACATGACTTGTTTATATTACAGATACTTTCCGATAGGAGCATCGGGGTACAATACATAAGATATACAAATGAATACATTCTGAAGTTACAAATACATCAACACTTCCTCTTAACTAGGAAGGTGTTCTCTTGACACAATTTATCAACAGAAGTCTTCTTCTCTGTATCATCTGGATCATCTTCAAGTCATCTTCATCGTCAAGTCATCTTCATCAAGTCTGGATCATCATTGGATCATCATCAAGTCTTGTTCATCACTTGATCTGGAGCATCACTGGATCATCATCAAGTCTGGATCGTCACTGGATCATCACTTGATCTAGATTGTCACTGGATCATCATCAAGTTTGGATCATTACTTGATCTGGAGCATCACTGGATCATCATCAAGTCTGGATCATCACTGGGTCATCATCACGGGTGTTATCTCAATTCTACTCGTCACAGGAAATTCTACAGAGCCAGACCTTTTTCATGCTGGTTGTAGGCCTAGCCTTCATGTAGGTCTTCATCGTCTTCAGCACTTTTATCTGACCATGGAATGAACCATGTCAGAAGGGCCCGCCCAACACTTACATCTGACCATGGGAGGAACACATCCAAGAACCATGTCAGAAAGGCACACCCAACACTAACATTTGACCATGGGAGGAACACATCCAAAACCCATGTCAAAAAGGCCCAGCACTCACATACGGCCTCATCTTGTCAGAAAGGCTGTGCACTTACATCCGACCTCATCATGTCAGAAAGGTGCTGCACTTACATCCGATCTCATAATTTCATAAAGGCGCTGCACTTACATCCGACTTCATCATGTCAGAAAGGCGCTGCACTTACATCCGACCTCATCATGTCAGAAAGGCGCTGCACTTACATCTGATCATGTGGGAACACATCCTTCAATCACATCAGAATGGCTCTGCACTGATCATGTGAGAACACATCCCACGATCACATCAGAATATCTCTGCACTGATCATGTGGTAACACAACCCACAATCACATTAGAGCATCTCTGCACTTATATCTGATCATGTGGGAACATATCCCTCAATCACATCAGAATGTCTTTGCACTGATCATGTGGGAACACATCCCACAATCACATCAAAATATCTCTGCACTGATCATGTGGTAACACAACCCACAATCACATCAGAGCATCTCTGCATTTACATCTGACCATGTGAAGCTCAGCCTTCCACCATGTCAGAAAGGCCAACGGACACATCAATTCCCTTTGGAGGAAACCTCGATCTTGAGAACACCAAGCTTCTCCTTGAAGTACTCAAACTTCACTCCGACCATTTCTAGCATAGAATCACATCAGGGCTGATTACGTCCAAGGATAACCTGCGAGCTTTTCCAGGAGCGATTACATCCGAGGACAATCTACAGGACCGATTACGTCTGAGCAACCTATGAGCTTCGCCGGGATTTATGCTCAGACAACCTGTCTCACCAGATACGCTAGAATTCCCTCTTTCGAGAGATCTCGATCTAGATCACATACTGGAGCTTCACTGCTCCTCTCTGCATCATACAAAAATACAAGTCAGATCAACCAAATCAAATAGTAGTTTTCATAAGAAACATATTACCTCCCAAATAACAAGTGGAAACATATTTTGCCTCGGCTGTACTCAGTGCCACACAGGATTGCTTCCTGCTAAACTAGGAGATCACAACTGATCCCATACTGAAGCAACGTCCTGAAGTGCTCTTTTTATTAATGGCACTGCCTACCCAATCCGAATCCACATAACCTTCTAGGTTAATCTTCTGATTCGCCTTATACTTGAGCCCATAATCAACTGTACCCTTTAGGTACCTCAGATATGTTTTGCAGCAATCAAGTGAACATGTCTCGGATCTGTGAGGAACTGGCTCAATGTGTTCACAGCAAAGCAAATATCTGGTCTCGTATATGTCAGGTACATCAAGGACCAAATCATTTGACGATACATTGTGGCATCAACCGATTTTGATGAAGCAACACTCAGTAGCTTCAGGTTTGATGCCATAAGTGTGGTCATTGCCTTGCAGTCCATCATCCCGAACCACTTCAGGAACTCTACTGCATACTTCCTTTGTCCCAGGGAGATTCCATCCGCATTCTGCCACACCTCCATGCCTGGAAAGTAGTGCATCGCCAAGTTCTTCATCTTGAACTTGACAGCAAGTCTCCTTGCATCTCTAACGAGTTCCTCTTTTCCTATCAGTTACAAGTCATCGACATATAACAGGAGTATCACTGATCTTCCCCCTTCAACCTTGAAGCAAAGGTAAAGCCTAGAGTCATTAGTAATCTGTCCATCCTGTCGTACCATGTCGAACTCCCTCTGAAGCGGAGCATTATTCTCCCTTTGCCTTTCGTACTCTATGTATCCTGTACTGCAGTGACAAGTAGCTTCTTCTGCTACTATTATTCTATGTATCCATCTAGGGTCACTGGATACCAAGATCCTCTATCTTGAAAACGTTTTTCTCTCACCCATCTGTGAGCTTGTCATCCTCTATAGGCTTTCATCTTCAACCTTGTAGCAAAGGTTAAGATCTTCATCAAGCTCCTCATGTATGTGTTATCCCATGGGTGTCTTCTGAGCTCATACAAGGTCTTCTTTAATTTGCACACGAGTTTGCCTGTCATGTGCCTCAACTCCCACTAGATGCAAATGTCTCTTCGTAGTCTATGCCTTCTTTCCGTGAGAAGCCTCGTGCTACGAATCCTGCCTTGTATCCCACGATGTTGTCATCTACTGCATGCTGGATCTTGTAGATCCATATGGAAGATACTACGGACTTCCCTTCAGGTCTCGATACTGCATGCTAGAGATCATTCTTCTTGAACTAGTATTCTCCTTCCCTTTCTTCTTGGCTACTTCTTCATAGAGGGAAGGCTCTGCATTAATGATGTCGCTCAACAGTGTCACATAACTGTACTGTGTTTGAGACCTCTTCTTTCTTTGAAAGTATCGTCATATTATTCTTCATCTTGGATTATTTCTCGAACTGTCATCACTTGTTCTTCGGAACAAGTCTCATCCTTCTTTTCTTGTAGGCGATTGTACGTGATCTTTCCTATAAGTCAAATGTACCAGTTGTATGATTAGAAACATTTCATAATGCATATTCATAATGGTAAATTCTTATGCATAAAGATATAATCATGCAACTATTTTAGCCAATACAACATTCATCCATATCTCACGGAAACTTTCTAGATGCCTTCCATCTCTACCAAGACAACATTGAGATTGTGCACTAATCCAATATGTCAGCAAAGAGGTTTCATTCTAGATAAGAGCAATGGAGAGTTGTATAGCACCATGAGCTACTTACCCATCACATGCATACTAGTAGTATACTGTCATTAATGCAAACATTCTATCATGCATAACAAAACAATATCATGAAATGACAATTGAATACTTATCTTTATTTGTTTCGTGGGTAGACTCCTTTCAACTTCATCATCTTCTTCATTCATAACAACATCATTTCTTATCCAAATGCTAAGATGGATAAGAGGTTTTTCAAGAGTTGAGTCCTTCGTATTCCTCATCACTAGAGAGATCTTCTTTGGATGGTGAGAGCTTGATCTTTAGTTGCTCCCATCTTCTTTTCTCTTATTATGAGTCGAGCTTCTTCTTGTGTGTGCTCTTCCCAGAGTCTGTTGAAAGTAATCACTTCCTTCCGGCACACATTCCTCGAATGAATGAATCCCATGATTCTGGGAGGCCATTCAAGGTGGTTATCACAACTTCTGCATTCTCTACTTCTTCTTCTACCGCTTCAAGTTGTTCTTTGATTTGAGAGACCCTTGAAAAGTATGACTGTATGGTCTCTGCATTCTGGATCTTCACATTCTTCAACTGTTTTCTCAAAGTCATCTTTCGATTTATGTTCTTTCCTTCAAATAGCTTGGTCAAGGAATCAAACATCTCTTTCGGTGTCTTTAGGGAAGACACTTGTGGTATAAGGTGATCCGTGATTGAATCAACAATGATCTTCTTGGCCTTGACCAAGTTCTTCTTGTGTAAGGCTTTTAGCCTCATCTCCCTTTGGAATTGGAACCTCTCTACTTATGTAGGTATCCAATTCATTTCCTTCAAGAACTAGTGAGATCTTATACTTCCATGCTTGGAAGTTGTCAGCCTCACCAAGCTTGTCATCAAGCTGGTGTGATTAGTCATCTTGAAATGAGAACCTCAACTGTAAATAACAAAAGATTAGATCTTAGCGATTTGAGGTGTCCATCCTGGTTCCGGAGCTGGTTGATCTAGGGTTTGTCAGAGAAACCCTAATGTTCAAAACTTGGAATCTTTCAGATCTGATTGGATAGAAAGATAGGCCTCTTCAAGGCGAGCTGTCCAATGTACTCCTTTTCTTAAAACAGTGGAGGGAAGCTCTCGGAACAGGAAGTCCTAGTTTTCCAATTTCTTCTGCAGAAATGCCTGATACTGTTTTTGCGGTATCTCTAAAATTATTGCTCCTCTGTGTCTGAAATTTCGTACTAAGGTAACCTCGTCTGTCCTCTTTCCAACACCATAGGTTTGACCAAAATTGGTTTCACCAATTGGGACTTATGAGAGTTTTCCCAAGGTGACTTGTTTCAAGATTGTTTAGGATAGCGAAGTTGTACGGACTGCCACGTGTCACTGTTTCACCTTCGGGGTTTGAAACTTTTACCACAGAAAGTATAGTCCGTGCCCTATTTGGAACATCTTGCGAAATTTCATTTGAATCTTTGTAGCCTGATATATTACAATTCTCCCTAGGTCTCTTGTTTAGGGATGAATCTTGGAAGATGCTGAAACCCTGAATTGGAGGAATCATATCTCCCAGAATATAGCGAATCTGAGGCTGAAAATTTTACACAGTGTACATCAGGAATTTATCTTCGGACTGTGAAAGTTTCGGCTTCTGAGCCTTTTCCAATCTCGAGATATAGCAAATCTACCAAAACTACCCGTTTTAGTATTTTAGGGTTTTTCAGGCCCGGGGTCAAACTAGGGTTTGACTTTCCTAGAGTTTTACTCAACCAAAAATCTCGACCCAAGTCTCTAAACTTCGATTTTGATGAGGAGAGCAATCCTATGTCGGGCTCACTCAAAAATTCCTCTTCTGTAAAAAGCCCTAATTTCTCGCACCAAAAACTGAAAATGCCCGGAATCAAATTCTGCTTCGACAGAAAGATGCACCCTTCAATGGAGAGTTAGCCTAGCCTCCTTTTGCTGATGGATTGTGGAGAGAGACCCAAAAAGTAAGAAGCCATAGCTTCTGCAGCTGCACAGTGTCTTCTTCTCAGGTTAGCTCTGATACCATGTTAGATTTTTATCATTTAAGCAATATGATCTAGGATCTTATCTAAGAGAATAACATGCACAGCAAAAATCACAAAAGACAAGAGACACAAAGAATTTTCCTCAAGGAAACCATAAAGGAGAAAACCCCGCAACTTCCTCAGAGATAGAATGAGCACCAATGGCAGTAGTAAATCCCAAAGACAGAAAATATGATCTCCAATAGTTGTTCTCTCTCTCTCACTTGAGAGAGCTTCTCCTCTCTCACTCATGCTCCCTAGTGAGTGAGTGTGTGTGATAAATAGATAGGCTCACTATCTATTTATATTCTTTCGTTCACTTAATGTCCACTCCAACAAGTCGGTCTCACTTAACAATTACTTACTAGGGCTGACTTCTCTAGGAGAGTCTAATAACCCTAGTGCCCCACAACTGTGAGGACTTTGCCTCCGATCAACAAGGAGGGTTAACCTTTACTCAATTGTGGGGACTATTGCCTCGACTTACAATGGAGGGTTAACCTCAATGACTTTACATGACTTGTTTATATTATAGATACTTCTCGATAGGAACATCGGGGTACAATACATAAGATATACAAATGAATATATTCCGAAGTTACAAATACATCAATAATTCTAAAAACCGAGCTCCCTATACTGGAATCAATCGAGATAAGAGAAGACTCTTGTTCAAACTTCACTGCATAGCCTTCTACTGTTGTAGACGCTGCCATGACTCTCTCTGTCTTCTCTTTCTTCTTTTAAGGACACTTCGAGGCTTTTTGTCCCATCTTACCACACTAGTAACATCTGACCTGACTGATGTCTTTTTTCTTCTTCTTAACTTTTGTTGCAAGTGCCACGTTCTGCTCCACCTCTTCATTGACCTGACTACCCAGAGATCCTTCTTGAATCTCCTCTTGAGTAAAGTCATCCCACAGTCTGGATCAATTGGGAAGCTTTTCTCTATCAACAATGCACTTCACAAATACTTTCCACTTCTTGGTGAAACCTTTCAGGGCTATCCTCACCAGTTCTGAAAGTGGGACAATATCTCCTACTGTTGCTAACTCATCTTTGAATTGCGCCAGCCGAATTAAGTAGGAAGTCACACCCTCATCTTTGTTCATCTTGACATTGTGTAGCTTGTCCTTCAGTGCCATTTTGCGGTTCTCATTCTTAGCTTCAAATAACTGGCTTAGGGTATCCCACATGTCTTTAGTAGTTTTCTTTTCTGCCAAATGTGGAATAAGATGACCTTTTACTCCATCTAAGATCACTCTCTGGGCTCTGACTTCAAGGGCTTCAATTTCATCTAAAGCATCCTGGTCTGTAGGTTTGGTCACCTTGGTGTTAGCATAACTCCATATCTTTCATTCTTTCAGCACAACAGTAATCCTTACTTTCCATGGAAGATAGTTGGATACACCATATCCAACCTATCTTCATACCGTATGCTCATTATTGGAATTTACTTACAACAAATCTTTTAACTTGAAAGACAACACAAATTCTAACTGTGAATCACAACCTTGAACCCTACTTCAGTTCAACTCTGATACCATGAAGAAAATAAATGACATTAACATGAATATTTCATTCACACATTCTGTCAAACACTTGAATATCTAGGGTTTTTTATTAAAAATTTACTCATAAACTTGAAATAAAAACCACCACTTCAAAATCTTCTCAAATACTGAAGTATCCATCAAACACATGAAAACACAGATATTTTGGTCAACAGACCAGGCAAAACCCTAGAAAGAAGAATTTTTTTAATAAAAAGAATACTCAGAATTTTTTCATCCACACATGAAATGATTCCTTCAACCCTCACTGACAGAAAAACCCAAACTGGAACAACAACAAACTACCTCGATTTTTGTGCCACTAATAGTGGTACGACCTACTGTATGGCCTCCACATGAGCTGCTGTACGACTGTACTTTCCTGCCTTGAAAATCGTGCCACATGTGCCATAATTTATTGTTGTTGTACGGCCTGTCAGTCTGCTATAAAAGTGACAACAATACCTCGGGAAATGTGCCCACACGTGTGTTGTACAGTTTCTGTCAGACTACTACTGTACGGTTTTGGATGCCTTGGGAATCATGCCATTGCTCTAGGGAATTTCTTCTCTCTCCTCAATCTTCTTCTTCCTCTCTCTTTATTAATGGTGTATTCAATTTGTCCTCTCTCTCTATCTCTGATTTATACTTTAAAAATTGTAACCACCTATCTTAACCACCTAATCTAGGGTTGAGATACATTTACAAAATCTAGGGCCATCATTTAATGCACTCACATTTAATAATTGATTCAGTTTAATTATTAAATAAAAACTTAAGTGAGACCCATTCTATAAAGTATTAAACATCACTTTATTTATATAACATTCACTTATTACATAAATATACAAGGACAAAGTCTAAGTCCTCATCACACCACACCAAAAATATGAGTGAGGACCTTTAGAGTTAATTTTCCAACACTATGATGGGATCTACTGTGATTCATCTCTTACTTGTCTATAGGTCCCTCTTTGTGAGAAAACTCTGCTCAGGAAGCCTTACCCAAGTCACTGATGTGGTTGTGTAAGTGTTCAAGTTTTATGGCCAGTTTTTGGCTTAATTTCCATTTGCATGATACAGTTATGGAGAATGGTGAAATAATGAGTATGATATATATATTTTTTCTTTTTTACATCAGGATGTCAGTGGACAACTTTAATTTTGTTCTTTCTATTAAAAATAAAACTCCCATTTCTTGAAAGTTGTTGTGCACTTTGAAAATAATGTTGCAGTCATCTCCTAAAATTGCCTATATCCATCTAATGGAGGTAAATTTGATGGAGGTGTGGTGCATGGTAGTTGGGCTTTATGACAAAATTAGGATAAATGGTGGGTTTCCTTCTTACTACAAAGTGGGGGAACTATGTCAAGTTTAACAAAAATCAAGAACCAATGTCCAACTAGAAAGTTAATGACTAGGCAAAAGAGGCTCTCTTAGTTTTATTGGGGCCTTCCAATTTTTGTTAAGCTTGAGGGACCTATTAAATTAAGGGCATAGACAAAATAAAGTTGCAAAGAAAAAGGATAAAGAGAGTTGACAGTATATTCAATGTTTAATAATGAGGTAAACAAACAATGATATGTCTCATGAGAGAGACAATCATCTGAACAAGTACTTCTCATTTTGTTAGGACAAGACTTGGAAACTAATTAGCATTTTACACGTCTTAACATTATTTGACTTATGACTTTAATACAGTATCTCAAAAGTTACTGTTGGGAAATCAGACTTGGAAACCCTAGTTCCATAGATGTTGAGATCATAAATTAACAAGGGGATCAAACAGAAGTGGGAACCAAACAACTTACCCTGAAGCCTACTATTAAAACAAAAAAAACAACACTAAAGCAGTGTGCTAGAACTGTCCATTAATGTGCTAGATGGCGATGGGTCAACTACACAAATGAGAGAAAAACTAGCCGAAAACAATATGCAAAAATTCTAGATATGGGTGCTTGTAGCCTTAAACACGTTACTAAAATAGCCAATAAGCTCAGTGATCAAAGTTGATAATACAGATGAAGCTTGAGTGGTGTATTTAATTTTATACCACTCAAATAGTTAGGGAACTTTCCCCAAGGAGGGTTTATGGGCACACTATCAAAGTTGATTAGGTCAACCTTAGCCACGACCTTGTAATATAATAAATGAATAAGATATGGCCTTATCCTGGATTACAAGTTCATTAATGATGTATATGAATGGATTGTGACCATGTGTACAGATTACACTGATATTTCCAACACCTCCCCTTAATCTAAACAAGAGGTCATATAGAGAAGATGTAACCTCCCTTGAACACCATATTTCCCACACTAATACACTTTCACATGCTAATGAAGATTTCCTCTAGCAAAGGTATAGTGAAGTCAATGTTGGTGCATTGCATTGCTGAAAACAACCTAGTGTAGAGCATCTAAACTTTAAAGTAAGCCAACATCATAATGTGGAAAGTAGAGATCCATTGTAACAGAGTGGGACTCATTTGTGGAAGAATCTGTAACACGTTGGTAAAGATGGCCTTTGACAGAGGTATAGTGAAGTCAATGTTGGTGAGCTGCATGGTTGAAAATGATCTAGTGTAGAGCATCCAATGTAAGCCAACATCATGATGTGGAAAGTAAAGATCCACTGTAATAAAGTGCGACTCATCTATGGAAGAATTTGTAAGTAAGGTAAAGGATCTTGCATACCCTTGAGTAGAAGCTCCATAAAAGAAGGTGAGTAAGCACGTAGCCACCCCATGTAAGCAAACACGTGGTTGTAGGTCCATGGATATCACTATGAACCAAATGCTGAGATGTACATCACTATAAGCAGAAGTATTCACTATAAAACCACTAACTCCAAGAACATAAAGAACACCACCACATGTGGTGGAGTCAATAGCAACACATCTTGAAGCTGATAAAGCCCAATATTCAAGGTGCATCATAAGAACAACTCTTAGTAAGATGTCGATAAGATAAGATAAGATAATATAATTTTATTAATGTCCAACAAATGACAACAAAAGTAGGTTAATGGGATTGTGAGGTACCATGATGTCAATACAAAATGGGAGTGCTAAGGCAGCTCCTATAAAAAGTAAGAGGTAAGTCTCTAACCTAAAAACCAAAAACCTAGGAAGAGCTAACTCCAAATACGGAGAGCTGATCTAGAGGAGGGATGTACAAAGAGATCTGATACAAAAGAAAAATGTACAAGGGGAATAGATATGGAATATGTGGTATAAAAATGGTATGTCATGGTGCACCGAAAGCATCTCTCTTAACATCTGAAGTCGAATGAAGGAATCTCAAAATAGTACTCTGATTGGAGAAGAATTGAAAGAGGAGCTATAATGGGTAGTGTGCCGCCGCATGGATTGGGCAGCCTGCTGCTGTGATCTGGATGAGATCGCCTGGCTATTGTGACTAGGTCGTGACTGACCATGCTGTTGGTGTCGGGCTGAAATGGAGGTGGTCCTCTATTTCCTAACTGATTTGTGGTAAGAAATATTGCTGTCCTCTGCCTGCGTCTTGGCACCCCTAGAGGAATGGAGCACTAGGAAGAAGGAAGCGATCCATTGAGTGGAGGCCAATCTTGATTGCGAATGTCTCTGGAGGATGAGGGAGCTAAGTCAGAGGGATTCTTGCAAGTATAAGGCTAGACATCTCTGATCAAGACAACTAGACATCTCTATTCGAGATATTTGAAGAAGCTAGTTAGAGCTTGAAGCTCCATGAGAAGAACATCCCTAAGAGATAATGGAACCTCCTACAAAACTCATAGTAGATGAGACGCCGAAAGATGAGGTGCTCCTTGGTTTCAACCTTTCAAAAATGACACACATGGCATATCCTGTCTGATCGATCAATATGGTGATTTGTCTCCACCATGAGATTATGAGAACCCACAAAATTCATAGTAGATGAGATGCCGAAAGATGAGGTGCTCCTTGGTTTCAACCTTTCAAAAATGACACACTTGGCAGATCCTGTTTGATCGATCAATATGGTGATTTGTCTCCACTATGAGATGATGAGTATGTATCCAATGGAAAAGTGTGTAATGGAGTTGAACAATGCGATCGTCCCTCAAATCCATGAAATGTGTAGCATAAAAGGCCATCTTTGGATGTAACCCACCCCGAGGGTTGATCCAAGTGACCTGCACGAACTGCCTATAAATGTTGTCTCAGATGATTATATTCAATTCCTGCTTGGTAGGTAATAGGCGGCCCAACACATCCAAGGAATATCTAATTGGAGGAAGCTTGTCCATCACAATACCAGCAGATGCCAAAAGATCCGTAACCCCCGCATACCAAGATTTAGTGTAGTTTGAAGGAAATGGATTGCAATGAGAGATGGGCCAAATACATGTATTGATCATGCCTTGTGGCCAAGTCAACGAAGCTCTGAAGACGAGGTAAGAGTGAGACAAGACGGAACATTGTCTCAAGTTGGAGGGGTAGACCCCGAACTCGGTAAGTATGATGGGCTGAGGAACTGTCTGCTTGCTTTTGATGATGCAACGAAGGATGAAGATCTGCACTTTCTCTGCTGAGGCCCATTCAATGTCTAGTAGACAAGGCCCCCAAATTTCTGAGCCATAAAGGACTATGGGTCGAATGAGAGTGTCCATGAGAGACAGCTTGGATGAGATGTCCTGAAAATGGTGTCTAACAATGTTATTAGACTCGAAATCGGCAATAAATCGACGAGGCAAAAGAATGAAGAGTTTGAATCAGATCGGGGAAAAATCGACAAATACAAAAAATTATATATATTAAAAAAAACATTTTTCATAGATATTCAAAATAGCCATGTCCATATATCGCAATATATCAATAGACGTCCAAAAGATATCAATAGATGTCCAAAATATATCAACTCTCATCCAAAAGATGAGTCCATAGTTGATAAGATGGGGGATCTTGTAAATTGCGACTAGCATTCAACGTCTTGTAGGTGGCATCCAAGTCCAGTCCACTGACGTCGACCTCTTGTTCGATGCCTCCTATACCACGGGTCTACACAAATATCATTGCTATAGCATAGAGCCCCCAATCTCTGTTGAGTGCTCACACATAGAACCTACGTCGAGACTCGAGAGTGCTCATTGCTCACAAAGAGACTGGTGTCAAGAGTGCTCACTGTTCATAACGAGATCGGTGTCCAGAGTGCTCACTGCTCACACAAGACTGACGTTGAGGGTGCGAAGAAAATGGTGGGAAAAAAACCCAAAAACGCGTGGAGAAAGCGACGAGAAAACAGGGGGATTTTAAGCTTTAAAGCAACCGACAGTTGGCTCACGAGTCAAACTCATCGAGTCGAGTTGAGTAAATGTCGCAATTCGTGTTGAAATCAAGGGCACTTGAGTTTGAATTGCGGCGATTTGAGTTGGATCGTTTAGTAGATGAGTCGAGTCAAACTTGGGAATAATCGTGAGTCAACTCGCGATTCCTATTACTATGGTATCTAAAGCACCATCTCTCGAGAAGGGCTATAGATACGTATTCTTTGTTGACTCGGGGTTGAAGGGCATGCCATAATTTGAAATGAGGTCCTATGAGCTGTACACTGAAATAGGTGTTGTCACATATATAGTAGCTGGGCAACCTTTGTTTCTGAGCAATCCTGAGCATGTCTTTGAGCCGGTCCTTTACTTTGAGATCAATAGATGATGAGCTTCGAGTTGATGATCACTCTCATTCAGTAGATCTAGAGCATTCAGGGTGATTAGTTCTATGCCATGACCGAGCCTCATGACCCTAGATTTGATGACTGAGTTAGCCATTTCATGACCTAGAGTAGAGTTTATGACAGTGCCCATGATGTACAGCAGCAACAGTGTTTCAGTGCCTTTTAGATTGTTCAGATCGGATGCAGGTATATGACCTAGGTGATATATGGATTTGTACATATGGGTTTTGATTATGCATTGTTGTCTATTTTAGTGGCGAGACTTGGTTGATAGTGGTTGTAAGTTGGCGATATTTTATTGGTTTTTACTGGAATCTAAAATATAAGTGATCCAGTTGCTATGTCCAAGAGATTCTTTTGTATACTCATTGGTCATGCACTACTTGTAGTATGGATTTGGTCATTTTCCGTTAGCGACTCAGCTTGCTAGCTTTGGCACCACCTTCACTGTCTCCATCCATCTGTTGCCTTCCCTTCTTTTTGTTTAACCCTGACTTGTAACTTGACTAGTGACATCTAGGATTTCCCCCACCTTCACCTCTATGTTTAAATTGTGTTTTGGTGTTGGTTTAGGTGATTCTTATCACAGGGATTGTCTTCCTCTAGGTCTTGAACACAAGTAGTCTTTACCAAAAGTGTCTTTAGACACTAAGGCATCAAAACTTAAAGCTATATCTAAATGGATTCCTAGCCAACAAAACATAAGTGTTTTTAAGCACTGTTGCAAAATTGAAATATAAAAGTTAGTCAGTTGCCAAGAGACGAGCACTCAACCTTTGTATGATGTGAGGTCGTTTCCACCCAAAGGGAAATAGGGTGGTCACTCCATCGCACCTATGGATGGTGGCGGGCAATGGAGGTTATACTGAGTTATTATCTGAGGCCCGCTAGGCTATTCAGGGCACCTGCGCTTGGAGGATCGCTAGTTTATAAAATGTGTTAAAATGAGTTAATTGTCAAAGGATGAGCACTCATTCATTGTATAATATACAACCTAAGTCACTTGACACGAGGACACGGGGATTCGAGTGTCAAACACGGACACGGTGACCCCCGGAATCAGGACACGTAGTGTAGATTTTTCACTAGTTTTCAACCACCGGTTTCAAGTAAAATTTATATCATTGTTTATGACATCCTCAGAAAAATAAAGTGCTGGAAATAAACAAAAAAATTTAGACTTAAAACATTGCTGTAAACAATCTTTTCAGTGGCAGGAAATAAAAATCAGCACGCCATTTAATCACACAGAACACTAGGATTTTTGGCCAATGGCCCTGGAAAAACCCACTAGGGGAAAACCAGTAAGAGAGAGAGTATTTTTATTTTTCAGGAGAAGTTTATCATTTACAACAATACACAGAAAAATATCAAACCAACTTATCTCAACCTGGAAGATAAATTTCCGTCTCGATTTGCATGTCGAGCAGCAAAAATCAAACTTTGACTTTTTTCTATTTTCTGCCTCGATTTCCATGCCACTATATAGACTGTATAGACGAACTGTACAAACTATACGGAGCTTGAAATCTGTGCCAATTTTTGTTTCTCGAAAATCGTGCCAAAAAATCTGCCTTGAAAACCGTACTGTACGGATTGTATGGACCAGCAATAAATGCTGTTGTCTTCACCTCGATTTTTGTGCCCTCTTTGCTATTGTCCTTTCCCTCGATTTGCGTGCTGCAAAATTTTTCCTCTTGCTTAGGAAAAATGGAAACTTTCTCTCTTCTCTCTCTTAGCTCTCTCTTCTCACTTCAATCTGCAAAAGTGAGGCAAAATGCCTTTGCCATGCCTTTTTGAGAAAACCCTAGGGTGAGTCTAATGTAGTGGTGGAGATTAGATTAGATCAAGGGCTGAAATTAAATGCTCATTTTATTTCTAAAATATTAATTTCACTCACCCACTTAAATTTATCAAAAAGTGACTTTAATGCTCTAAAGTCAAATTAAATGCTTTTACTTAAGTCATCTAATGCAAGCGTCACTTTATGTCCCCTCTCTAAGTGACTAAGGAAAAAGTCATTAGGGGAACACTTCCCTAGGTACAAAACTGACACTCCCTCTTACCGAGGAAGATGTTCTACACCACTCCCAACTTGTTTCTGAAGAAGACAAACTTGCCCCTCCCCAAAGACTTCGTCAGAATGTCTGCTACCTGCTCATCTGTGGAAATGTACTGAAGCATCAATGCCCCTCTCTGAACATAGTCTCGGATGAAATGATATCTGATCTCTGTGTGCTTTGACCTGTCATGGAAAATCGGATTCTTAGAGAGTTGGATGCAACTCTGATTGTCACAGTAAATAACCGTAGGCCTAAGCTCCTGACCAAATAAATTCACCAGCAACTTGCAAAGCCACAAGGCCTCGCAGCTGGCTAAATTGGCTGCCATGTACTTAGCCTCTGCAGTACTCAATGCAATGGACTTCTTCTTCCGACTGAACCATGACACTGCTGCCGAACCCAAATTGAAACAACATCCGGAAGTGCTCTTCCGGTCTGCCACACTGCCTGCCCAATCTGAATCTGTATAGCCAACCAATTTGATCCCCTCTGACCTCCTGTAGTCCAAACCAAAATCCACTGTCCCTGAAAGATAGCGCAACACATGTTTTGCAACGACCCAATGCACACTCCTAGGCTCAACCATGAACTGACTAAGAGTGTTCACTGCAAAACACAAATCTGGCCAAGTGTTGACTAGATACATCAATGACCCAATAAACTGACGGTATAAAGTAGGACCACCAACTCTCCTTCAGAAGCATGAAGCTTCTTCCAGTTGGTGATCATAGGTGTTGACATAGGCCTGCAATCCTCCATCCTGAATCTCCTCAAAATATCAATCACATACTTTCCCTGCCCCAGGAAAATATGTCCAGGCTCCTGCCAAGCCTCCAATCCCAAAAAATAATGCATTAGCCCAATATCAGTCATCTCGTACTCTGCTACAAGATCCTTCTTGCAAGCTGCAATGGGTCTCTCTCTCCCTGTGATAAACAAGTCATCAACATATAGCAGAAGAACAAGCAGATCATCTCCAACCATGATGAAGTAGAGATTCAGATCTGCTTCACTCTTCTGAACCCATACTCAGCAAGTAAGAATCAATCCTGGAGTACCAAGCTCTTTGAGCTTGCTTTAGTCCGTAAAGGGCCTTCTTCAGCCTGCATATATGTGTCTCTCTGTCATGTATCTCAAAGCCCTGAGGCTGCTTAATGTAAATCTCTTCCTGTATGATCCCATTGAGAAATGCGGTCTTCACATCCATCTGATGGATCTTCCAACCCATTTTCGTTGCAATGGAAATCAATGCCTTGATAGACGTATATCGAGCAATCGGCGCAAAAGTCTCATCATAATCAATGCCCTCAACCTGTGAAAACCCTCGCGCTACAAACCTGGCTTTGTAATTCTCCACACTCCCATCTGCCGCATGCTTCAGCTTGTAAAGCCAATGAGAAGTCACCACTAACTTCCCCTTTGGTCTCGGAACAATCTCCCTTACATCATTCTTCATGATGGAATGGTACTCATCCATCATGGCATCTCTCCATACCGAATGCTGGGAGGCCTCCTCAAAAGTAGAAGGCTCAGAATCTCGTGTACAAGCCACCAACGCCATGCCTAATCTGTCAGGCATCTTGATGGCTCTCACCTTGTCACTGGGTGTCTCAGCCTTTAAGGCATCCTTCAAGGGCTCTCGAAGCCACTTAGGCTTCTTCTTCCTTGAACGTTCTTCCCACACTGGCCTATCCTCATCTGAAGAACTACTAGAGCTAGAAGCCCCAGTCACCTGTGAACCTAAAGTTGGTGTGCCAACACCAGGTGTACCCTGTAATCCTGATCTCAATCCTGATCTCGATCCCCTATAAGGTGTACCTGTAATAGTAGACCCATCACTTGTCCTTGAAGACCCTGTTGGCGTAACCATTGAACCTGGTGAACCTGTGCCAACACTCTGTGGGCTTGTAACCCCGGAAACCTGTGATCCTAACTGCTGCGTAGATGGAACCTGTGCCACAAGCTGAGGTGCAGGGACTTGCTGCTCTCCCTGCTCTGACTCTCCCGACCTCCTGAAGGCTCACTCCTCCTCAAACTTCACATCCCTCCTCACCACCACTTTCCTCTGAGAAGGAAGATAAATACGGGAATCCTTCGCAGTCTCATCATAACCCACAAAGATGCCCTTCTCTGCAGTGGGGTCCAACTTTGTCCTCTTCTTTGAAGGGACATGAGAGTAAGTCAGACTACCAAATATAAGAAAATGGCCAACTTCAGGCTTCTTGCCTGAAAAACACTCCTTAGGTGTCATTTTCCCCACTGCCCGATGGGGACTCCTGTTCTGAAGATATACAGCGGTGCTGCAAGCCTCAACCCAGAGAAAGAAAGGAAGTGACTGGTCATGTAACATAGCTCGGGCTGCTCCAACAATGGACTTGTTATTCCTCTTTGCTACTCCATTTTGCTCTGGAGTAAACAAAACTGTCAACTGTCTCCTGATCCCCTCCTGTCTGCAAAATCCATCAAACTCCTTGCAGGTATACTCACCCTCGTTATCCAATTTCAAGACTCGGATCTTCCTCCTTGTCTGATTTTTTCTGTTTTCTGCATCGATTTTCGTGCCATTGTATGGACTATACGGATTGTAAGGACCTCAAAATCCATGCCAATTTTTTTTTTCTAAAAAATGGTGCCCAGAAATCTGCCTCGAAAATCATGCCTGCTACCTCGAAAACCGTATCGTATGCACTGTACAGACCAGCAATAAATGCTGCTGTCTTCTCCTCGATTTTCGTGCCCTCTTTGCTGCTGTCCTTTCCCTCTATTTGTGTGCTGCAAAATTTTTCCTCTTGCTCAGGAAAAATGGAAACTTTCTCTCTTCTCTCTCTTAGCTCTCTCTTCTCACTTCAATCTGCAAAAGTGAGGCAAAATGCCTTTCCCATGCCTTTTTGAGAAAACCCTAGGGTGAGTCTAATCTAACTGTAGAGATTAGATTAGATCAAGGGCTGAAATTAAATGCTCATATTTTATTTCTAAAATATTAATTTCACTCACCCACTTAAATTTATCAAAAAGTGACTTTAATGCTCTAAAGCTGTGTTGCAGGGTTAACCGTCCCCAGGGGCTGGGTTTGCGTCCCTGTTCCGGAAACTGTCCCCAAGTCTCGGAAACCGGGTCGGGGACTTCATCGACGTCCCCCGAAGTCCCCCCCGAAGTTCCCAAGTATCGGGTACTTCTGGCCCAAAAACAAGAAACTTTGCTCATTTTGGGAACTTCGTCCCTCGATTTAGGGGACTTTGGGGAAACTCCAGTATGTGAAAATTATAAAAAAATTACCTTCATGAAGAGGGATATGGTAGGCATGGTTCCCCCTACCCTCTTAAGACCTCGTAGGCCTATCCACTTCTCCCAACGCAGAGTCGAGTCTTGACTTTTGTTGGATCCTGCGAGAAGAGAGCTTGTTGCGCAAAGGAGATGATACAGGCAGAGGAGAGGCAAGACAAGCTTAGGTTGTCTTAGACTCAAAAGTTTTGTCCTTTTAAGTTAATGACATGGCACTATCTAGCTTGGAGGGTCTGGTATCTATTCTTAGACTATTTCTTCTAGAAGATTGCCTTATTCTTTTATGTCTCCGGATCTTGTCATTGGATTTTTATTGGCATAGTTTGTGTTAATTATTGATCCTTTGTGCAAGTTGTTCCAATGTTGTTGCACAGACTATATTCTTTGTCCTTCATGAATGATAGAAAACCTACTTTGTTAATGTTTGTGCAGAGGTTTCTATGCATGTGCATATTTTTAATTTTGAAAAACCAAAAGCTCCATCAACTATTGTTATGTTTATACTTAAGGTTCATATGTAATTCCACTTTATATCAATGATTTATGAACTTTGAAGCAATGTGCATGTTAATTGTACTTGTTAATTAATGAAAGAATACTAGTGAAAAATAATTTGATTTAATTTTTTATTATATATATATATATATATATGCCCTTGATGTACCCAAGTCCCCTGTTTCAAAAAGTGGTGTCCCTGTCCTCGTCCCCGTACCCAAGTTTCCTGGCAACTTAGCTCTAAAGTCAAATTAAATGCTTTTACTTAAGTCATTTAATGCAAGGGTCATTTTATGCCCCCTCTCTAAGTGACTAAGGCAAAAGTCACTAGGGAAACACTTCCCTAGGTACAAAACTAACACGTAGGACATGTTATATATATATATATATATATATATATATATATTAAAAATATAGACACATAGATCTAAATTTTTACAAAGATTCAACAGAAGTAAGAATCAATGCACATTTAACATTAATTATTACACATTTAGAAATCGGTAATCACAATGAGATTATGAGACATAGATAATTCATGATACTCATGATGGTCATAGATTAAGATGCCAATACTTAGGAGTCGAAACCATATTTCTCATTAAGTCATCAAAATCAAAATGTATTACATAGATGTTGGAATGCCACTGGAAAATGCCAAATAGACTAATAGTAAAAGTAAATACAAACAGGGGTAGGTCAAGATGAAAGAATGAAGAATCTCATCTATCAATAGTCCTCCTTCATGCCTGAATCAACAAACTCATCATTGCTCTCTTCCTCCTCCTCCTCCTCCTCTCCACCCATCTGAGGATCAAGATCTACTGGTGTGAAGGATGACCCCTCTAAAGGATCACTATCATCAAACATCACCGACTCTAGCATTGGATCATTAAGATCCAGGTTGGCTAATGCCAACTCAGTACTGCTATCCAAACCCATATCATCAAGAAAGACATCCCACATCTTTGTCTTTCCCTTTACCCACTCCTCCCTCTTCCTATAAATAAGACAAAGGTTGGTGTGCACATACACCATCGTCTCTGCTCTGGACTACTCAAGCCTGCTCTTCTTCAAACTGTACAAGTTGCCATATGTGCTATAATTCCTCTCACAACTAGAGGATGATGTAACTTGAGAGATCATCCTCAAGGACAACTTCTGCAGAAGAGGGCATGTTGCCCCATGAGTTTCCCACCAATTATAGGGCTTCTTAACTTCCCTGTCTCCTACCACATCATAGCCTCCAAATCTCTAAGTAGTAGTGGAAAACTCTACAAAGCCCTCCCCCACCTCATCAAGTAAGTCTATATCCTGAAATAGCCGTCTAAATGCTATCTTCCTCCCCTGTGAATTCTCTCCATCCATGTGAGGAGGGACTCTGTGCGAGGGCCCACCATTGAGCCATTCTTGACTATAGAACTTGGGGTTCAAGGAGTGGGCCAAGCAATGCAAAGGTGTGCAATTCTTATCCCACCTAGAGATAAGAATATCCTGAATGGTGGACCATAAGTTCTTTGTTGATGTCTCATACTCAGGACACTCATTCTCCATAACAATGGTCCTCATGGACTCAATCATGGAATCCCACCCCTCATAAACATCCTCTAGGATGGGCTGGTCCGAGTCTGCAAACCGCAACAAAGAAATGAGTGGATTTATGATCTTAATGGTAAGACCCACCCTCTCCCACCAAACATCATCTAATACCGTGTTCTTCACCTTTTTTGAAGCACTTTGATCCGTCTTTAAGACCAATACTCTGAAATCACCATGGACTTAAGACTGGTATTGACCTCCTGTTGAGGCCTGGAAATTCGTAGGCAACAACAACAAGGGATTCTTCCTAGTCAACGTTCCTAATTAGCCCGTGACTGTTTGGTGTAGGGAATCCGTCCGGTTTGCGGTCCGGCTACCATAGGTCAAGTAACAAAAAATAAAGGTTTTACCGGTTGCGGCCCGGTCCACCATGTGTATTTTTGTATTTTTTACTTAAAGTATGATATGCACGTGCCTAATTAACATGCAGGGTGATAAATGATGCAAGGAGTATTCACAAAGTGATGCGCAGGTTCTTACCTTTCGTGTTAAAACTCACAAGCACCTAAATCACACATAAAGCAAGAAAGGAATACCAACTAGGCTATCTCTAGAGAGCTAGATAATAATTCATGAGTAATGCAATACCGTTCACGTGTTAGGGCAAATCACAGATAGTTGTTCTTATAACCAAACATATAAACATGAATAAAAGTATACATGATAAGATAGCTCATCAACAGTTAAAAATCTCATTACTCATAGTGGAAAACATCACAGAATATGCTAGAGAACATTCAGGCAAAGAACATAGATTCAGAAGGTTAGAACGCTCTCACAGTTAATGAAACACAGTAAAAACCGAAATACTTCCCCTTCAACATTGTTCATGTCATCACATTGAAACATTCCACATAGCACCTTCTCCAACAGGAAAAATTTGCAATTTCTCATTGTAAAACGAAATAGTTCCTCTTACAAACAATAGTTCACAAGTTTGTCCACGGAAAAAGCCCCATGTAAGTTCTAACTTTCTTATATTTAAACTAAAACGCTAATCGCTTGGGTTACCCCCCAAAATCCCTGATCTTTCGGTCCCCCAAAACGTTTAATATCCTCAATTTATCTTTTCTGTGCGCACTTATGATCCGCTTGGTAACTGCCAGATCCTTCCAGGTCTGGGTCTTTGTTGTCATTGGTTTGCCTTCTTTCCCGTTTACTCTCCTTGGGACCCTGCCGGTTTCGGTTCGATCTTTGCTAACACTGCCCAGCTCCCTTTTGCACTTGTCTCCCAGCCATGCCTTTGCGCAGTAATTCTTTGTAAAAGTTTCTTGAATCCATCTGCAAGTAAACCACATCCATCATTCATTGGGATTGTATTTTTAATAAAACAAACTACATCTACCCAAACGAGTAATCATCAAGAAAGACCGTGTATTGCAATCCTGCTCTGAAACCTTGACAGGTGCCGGCACCACCATCTCGTTTACGCACGGATTTAAAACCTCACCAACGGCGGGAAAAGAAAATTCATCGACGGCTCAAAACACTAAACATCGGCAGGGTAGACTCATTTAAAGCCGCATAAGCGGGTCTTAACAGGCGACGGGCACCGCGAAACCATTTAAGCCTATCAGAGTCAGAAGATTTATGACCTAAAAATGTGGGCGAGAAAGCTTCCAGTCGGAAATCGGAGAGACATCGACGTTGGAAGACAAGTGATTTGCACAGCCGCAACGGCGGAAGGAAAAAGACTACAGACACGCGATTGAAAACCGACACGCATCGGTGGGCGGAGCACTTGTATTTCGGGTACTTAGCTGCTTTGGGAGCTGCAACGGTGGAAGATAAACACACAACCGCCTCCGATCAAAACATACTTTGACGCCCGATCAATAAAAATGCCAAGTGTTTGAAACAACTTTTAAAAATTAGCAATGGTAAAAAAAATAAAAATTGTTTTACCTCTGAAACAGTGGCTTTCCAAAAAACAAATGGTCCGATTCGTCTTTGACTATCAAAAGAAAACAAAACAGACTTCAAAATCCGAGACCCACAGCCATTACAAACATAAGCAATTTCTGAAAACAGGTCGAGAGTTAATCTTCAAAATAATCTGAAATTAAAGCATGACCAAAAAGTTTACGGATCCAAACAATTCAAAGCAACATTAAAATCATGAGGGGGGTCCAAAATTTGAAAAATTTGGGGAAAACAGTTGCAGCTGCAACAATTGGCGATTACCTGGTGAACCCAGATCTCTGGACGACTATTCCCTGAGTGATCGACTGTTTAACAATAAACGTACCTATTGAATTCTTCCAGCTATCTGGATTTCTCAAATAACGAAGATATGCACTTTTAATCATTGATGATAGTCTGATTTGGGAGAGTGGAAACCAGGACTTTTCAAGTCAAGATAACTCTTTTGAGGCCTAAAGATGAGTTTCATTGTTACCTCTGTCTGCAGGTAGCTGCCGGCTTGGACACCACAGGATTGTAGCATATGGTAAACAGAAATATTCATTTGTTCCTCATTCCCATGCCACTTTAGCACTTTTCGTGCTTTTGGACTTTTGTCCTTTTCATATGAGTCCTCCTGTATGCCTTTCTTTCTGAATTTTAATTCAAGCTCCTCTATCCCAAGTGTCCTTTTGTGTGAGAGGTGTATTCATGTTTCAGCTCACGGACGGAGAGGAACTTTCGGCGATTTAGTGCTTATATGGTTCCGTATTTGTTTTGATATATAATGCTATCATAGGAGATTTTGACTCTTATTTGCCTTTTGACATTCTTTTCTTGGCATGGGATCATTTGTATCTAATATACTGTTTACCTTGCTTCTTTCCGCCCTTTGCTGTCACTCCCTAGGACATTTTAAATGTGACATGGATGGAGCCTCAAAATAGTATTCCAAACCCTTTGATTCTGGTTTATTTCACAAGGGTTAAGCAAGACTTCAATGCGTACATAGCTATTCGAGAAAACTGCTAAAATGGAAGAAGTTCTTTTAAATAAACAACAATACACAGTCTTATACCCAAGAACTTCAATCAATCCAAAATTCTGATGTTCCCCATGCAACCGCGGGTTTTATTGAAATCGATAGAAATTTAAACTAAAACAAAACTGAAAATCTTGACTCAAAGAGGAAGGTCAGGCCAGATTATTTATATACACAATAGGACACAAATAAGGTTTGAGAACTAAGCCATTTACTGGCAAGTTCTCTTTCCACCCTTGTAAATTTTGCAACCTGTAAATTGAAGGGCCAAGCTTTGCCGTAATTTGGAAAAGACCTACCCACAACTGCTGGAACTTCGTGTGTTTTCCTTTCTCATCATGGGGGTGGTCCCACTTGAGGACCAAATCTCCCACCTCAAAGTCTTTTGTTCCTGCCTTGTGTTTATCGAACCATCCTTTTATTACCTCTTGTTGTTGCTTAAAGCGCTCTCTGGCTTTAGATCGAGATTCTTCTGCTTTCAGGAGATTATATATCCTCATTTGCAATACTTCATTATCCGACCCTCTAGATTCTTGGGCTATTATGGAAGAGGGTAACATGATATTGGGGGGAAGAATGGCTTCTTTACCATACACAAGGGTATACGGAGACACTCCTATTGAAGACTTGGGGGTGACTCTATCAGCCCAAAGGGCGTTTGGTAGCGCTGAGTGCCAACTCCTCTGGTTTTCTATCACAGTCTTCTTTAAAATCCTAATTAGGTTTTTGTTGGTAGATTTAGCTAAGCCATTTCCTTGTGGATAATAATTAGCAGAGTAATGCAACTTAATCCCTTTCTCGTGAGCAAAAGCAGTTAATTTCATTGAGGAAAAATAAGTAGCATTATAAAAAACTAAAGAAACTGGAACTCCAAACCTGGTCATAATATGGTTTTGTAAGAAGTTTATGACCGCGTCCTCATTTATTTTGCGCAGCGGGATGGCTTCGACCCAGCGAGTGAAGTAATCGGTTGCAGTCAGAATATACTTGTGTTGTAGGGAAGAATTCGGCCTTATCTCCCCAATAATATCCAACCCCCATTGCTCGAATGGCTCCGTGATCATCACAGGCTTCAGTGGTCCAGCTGCTTTAGGCTGTCTTCCGCTACACCTTTGACAAATGTCACACTTCCTGACATGGGCGTGTGCATCTTTGAAAAGCGTGGGCCAATAGTATCCGACTTTGAGAATTTTGTGAGCTGTAGTATCTCCTGAAAAATGTCCCCCAACAGGCCCGTCATGCAAATCTGTCATTACCTTTTTTGCATCTTCTTTTTCTAAGCATCTAAGAACTCCGTCGTAATTTTTTTTGAATAATATTCCTTCAATAATTTGATAGGAGGCTGATTTAAGACGTAACGCTCTTCTTTGCTTAGAGTTCCAGTGTTCTGGCAGCGATCCTGTCTGAAGGTAATGCACAAGATCTCGATACCAAGATTCAGGGACTGTGAATAGAGGGCATACATCCATCAGATGTAATTCAGCCTCGTCTTCCCAGGCTTGCTCTTCATTGTTTCCATTTTCAGTCATTAACTTGCACAATCCTTGCCCTTTAACTATAGCAGCTGGCTTGAACTTGAGGTCATACTCTTGAAGAGCTGTTACCCAATTACCCCTTCTTTCTCCTAACTCCTTCTGTACAAAAAGAGACCTTACAGCTGGGTGTGGGACGATTACCTACCTTGGTTCGGTTTTTTAATATGTAGGGCCTGAATTGTTTCACTGCTTTAAACACTGCGTAAGCTTGTTTATCAATAGCCGGGTAATTTAGTTCGGCCCCTTGTAGACCAGTGCTCATAAATGATATGGGGAACTCATCTCCCCCATCTTGCTTTTGAGTAAGCACAACTGCTAGCGAATCATCAGATGCGAATGTGTACAGAATAAAATCTTTATCGAAATCCGGGCTCTTTAGGGAGGGTGCATGCGCAACAACAGTTTTTATCTTGCTGAATGCGTTCTTTTCAACCTCAGTCCACTTGAATTGTACACTTTGCTTCACCATTTGCTGCAGAGGTTTGACAATTTGAGCGAAGTCCGGCACAAATCTTCGCACGAAGTTTATCGTTCCCATAAATGATTGCATCTCCTTTTTATTATGGGGCAATGGGATCTGTTCAATGGCCTTGATCCGTTCTGGGTCTATAGAGATTCCCTTCTTTGAAACTACGTGACCCAGCAACTTACCCTCCGTAACAGCGAACACACACTTCTTGGGGTTGAGTGAGATACCATATTTCCGGCAGCATTCAAAAATCTGCTTTAGATGAAACGCGTGTTCTTCTCTCCTCTTTGAAAATATCGTAATATCATCGAGGTACACTACAGCACTATGGCCAATCAAACCGCGGAAAGCTATGTCCACAGCCCTCTGGAATGTAGCTCCAGCGTTTATAAGCCCAAAGGGCATTCTTCGGTAAGCGAAGGTTCCCCATCTGGTCCTGAATGTTGTCTTCAATCTGTCTTCTTTGGCTACTAATACTTGATTGTAGCCTGAGAATCCGTCTAATAAAGAAAATAGTTCAGAACCTGAGACCATTTGTAGTAGTTGCTCCATGGGTGGAACAGGATAATTGTCTTTATCTGAAGCGCGATTTAAATTTCTGAAATCCACACATAGCCTGATTTCTCCAGATTTTTTCCTTACTGGTACTAGATTGGAAACCCATTCAGAGTGTCTGACCTTAAAAATAATTCTAGCATCCAGTAATTTCTTAACTTCACTTTGGATTAGAGGCTCCAACTTTGGGTGCATTTTCCTTAAAGGTTGCTGATAAGGTTTGACTCCAGATTTGATGGGGATAACATGCTGGATGATATTGGTGTCATATGTCTTCAGATCTTCGTATGTCCAGGCGAAAACATCTTTATATTGATTAAAGAGACTGATGAACTTATCTCTTTCCGCTAGTGAACAACATTTTCCAAGATTCACATATTTGGGCTTTGTCTCAGTCCCTAGATTTATCAATTCGAACTGTAGGGATGAGCTGTGAGTCTTCACGTTTGCTGGTCTTCTAAAATTTTCATTTAAATCAAACATCCGCTCTAAGGTTCTGACTCCTTTAGGGATGAAATTATAAAATTTCAGCTCAGCTTGATGTTCTTCATCATCAATAATCGCCCCTTTAAATACTTCATCATTCGTTAAGCATTCTATAATCTGTTGATCGTCGTCGAACACTCGTAGGTTGGTAATCATGTCTGGAACCGATGGCCTGAAAGCAGTTCAATGGAGCACCGATTATTAGTAGGCACAAGCCTAGCAGCTGCTGTGGCCAAAAGGTCAGCAACTGCATTCTTAAGTCTCGGAATTGATATAATATTGAATGCATTAAAACATTTGAGCAAATCCCATACCTCATTTTGATAAGCTTTTAAGTGAGG
The DNA here is from genome assembly GCA_001517045.1 of Pseudotsuga menziesii. Taxonomy (NCBI): domain Eukaryota; kingdom Viridiplantae; phylum Streptophyta; class Pinopsida; order Pinales; family Pinaceae; genus Pseudotsuga; species Pseudotsuga menziesii. The sequence goes on from LPNX010804965.1 coordinate 131,427, forward strand.
AGAAATACAATGTATTTGATTTCGAATCTGTTTTACAATTATTTCAGAATCTCCAAAAACTTTTAGATTATTTACCTTCAATTCGATTGCTTTCCTTAAACCTTGAACCAACGCTTCATATTCAGCTGTGTTGTTTGTACATTCAAACTCTAACCTACATGAAAGAAAGTGTTTGTTCTTCTCGGGGTCTATCAGGACACAACCGGCCCCAGACCCTTCTAACGTTTTAGATCCGTAAAAAGAAAGAGTCTAAAAATCGCTAACTACTGTATGGGAATCTACTCCTACTGCTAAGTTTACTATTTTACAGTCAATTTCATCAGCCTGTGAAAACCGAAGGAGATCAGGCTGAACGTTTGATGTATCACTGGCTTCTTTTGCTAGGTAATATCCTGGTTCTAACTCAATAAAATAATTTCCCAACACAAAATCCACTGGTTCGTTTTTTTCCTCAAGCTGAGTAACGTTGTATTTCATATGGGGCTCCCTCAGAATTTTGATTTGATTCGGGCTTCCTTTATACGGGAGCCACAGATGTGACCAGTCCGAGGCAAAATATCCGTTTAGCTTTGCGGACCAGTCTCTGCTCAGGACAAGCCCATAAGCGTTTGGTATATCAACCACCACGATATCAATAACTTGACACACCTTATCATTTGAAGACAGGCGAACTAGGACATCCTCCATTTCCCCAATCACCTTCACATTCGTCCTATCCAACTGAACAACCCTCCAAGTGGATGGCTTAGGCTGTCCATTTATCCTTTTGCAGACTGATATTGGCATGACGTTAACCGATGACCCTGAGTCTACCAGGCAATTATGTACGTTGTGATTAAAAATTTCAAACGTGAGGAGGAAAGGTGGATTCTTGTTCTTAGACTTACCCCCAATGCTTGCTTCCTCGATTTCTTCCTCTTCCTTGGGTCGATTGTCAATGGGCAGTCTCTCCTCTGATGCTTCAAGCACTTTCAAAAGTTTTTCTTTCTGCTGCGGCACCTTACACATTTCAAATAATGAGATATTTGCCCTTACCTTTTTTATATCTTCCACAATGTCATAATCCATCTGAGGTTCGATGGGATGCGATTTATCACCATTCATTTTTTCTTCATTGGGCTTGGCAAATGTATCCTTTTGTCTTGGATCTTGACTGGTGATGGTGAATTCGGGGATTTTATCAGCTGAGGAATTATTTTGAAATTTCTTAACATTTTTCTGAAGCCTTTTAATCTTTGGGAGCATGAGACTGTCTTCTTTCACCAACCCTTGTCTCCTTGTTGTTATATTCGTTTCTACGACGTCCTCATATTCCCAATTCCTTTCTTCCTTGGCATCGAATAACGAGACAGAGTTCCATAGAACCATGGTCTCATCCTCTTGTTCTTTCGTTTACGTATTACTGTCTTTTCTTTTTTCATCTCCATCTTTTGTTAATTTAGAGTCCAACAACTGATTCATCACTAATGTCATTGAGTTTATCCATTGAGGACAATTCTTTTCAGAGTGAGGTTGTTGGTGGAAAGTACAGAAATTGTCCATTCCTACCTCTGTTAAATTCATAGACGCCGAGTTGTGCGGAGGGGGTTGGGATTGATTGTTGTCCTCCTGTTTCTTGTAATAGGGCTTGTAGAACTTTTGGGCTTCCTTTTCCTTTTCCAAGTCTATGATTCTGTTAGAAAGCTTCTGCATCATTTTCGCCATACTTTAAAAATCTGGTGATTGCTCTTCCTTAGGCTTAGTAAACAACAAGGCTTTCCTTCCCACATTTTTCTCTCCTGATCATTCGGGATAATCTTCGATACTTTCCCTTTCAGCCTCTACTTTTTCCGCCTCCTCATAGGTCTCTGCTAAAGTGGGCTTGGCCTTTATTTTGGCGAACATGGCCAACTCGGGTCCTAACGCTGAGGTATGGTATTCAATCATGACTTTATTCGAAGGTCTGTCATCTTCAGAAAAATTCTTGAGGTACGCTGCAAATCTTTGGGTGAAGCTGTGCACCTTCTCCTTTCTCTCTTTCTTTAAAGCGCATAGTCCTTTCATGAGGGCTGCATGAGTCTTTTGGGCCGCATATTTACTTCTAAAAATCCTCTCGAAGGTATCCCAATCAGGGATAGAGTTTGCAGGCAAACCAAAGTATCATGATGTTGCAGTTCCTTTAAGGGTGTGCAGGAAAAGTCTGCAAACTACATCCTCTTGCTCCCCGGCCCTTAACCCTTCTATTGCCAAATAGAAACTTTGTAGGTGGTCGTCTACTAGTATCTTCTCATTTGGGTCGAATTTGGGCAGCATCTTTTCAAAAGATTGGGGTAAATCGTGTAGCGGAGGTGCTAGGTTTAAAGGTGATCTGGCTTTCCAGGCAGGTGGTGGGTTTGGTGGGTTGGGTGGTTGATTTGTGTTTACGCCTGCCATGAGTTTGGGTGGAGAGTGAGGGGGTGAGCGGATAGGAGTATGAACAGGAGAACTGTGAGGAGTATCAGGGCCTTTTTGATTCAAAGGCAGTACAACTTCCTGTAAGGCTGTTTCTACAAGTTCTTCCCAATCCCCAACCAACACTGAGTCTTCCAATATAGGACGATCTTTCCTTTTATATTCTCTTCTGGGCAATTCGGGGATGATAGGCAATCTTCCAATCTTCTTCACATATGCCCTAGTGTGTCTTCTCAGGTTATTAACAACTTCGTTGTCGACAGAATACAAATGTTCTCTACCCTCTTCTTCTGGAATTGGGTTAGGAAACACACTGGCTTCTGAACTGTTACCGGTGGAATAGTTTCGGGAGAACGGGTTTCCTCGGCCAGCCATGCACTGGCGGCCCTCCTTCTAGCGCCAGAAAACTGTTGAGGCCTGGAAATTCGCAGGCAACAACAGCAAGGGATTCTCCCCAGTCAATGTTCCTAATTAGCCCGTGACTGTTTGGTGTAGGGAATCCGTCCGGTTTGCGGTCCGACTACCGTAGGTCAAGTAACAAAAAATAAAGGTTTTACCGGTTGCGGCCCGGTCCACCGTGTGTATTTTTGTATTTTTTACTTAAAGTATGATATGCACGTGCCTAATTAACATGCAGGGTGATAAAGGATGCAAGGAGTATTCACAAAGTGATGCGCAGGTTCTTACCTTTCGTCTTAAAACTCACAAGCACCTAAATCACACATAAAGCAAGAAAGGAATACCAACTAAGCTATCTCTAAAGAGCTAGATAATAATTCATGAGTAATGCAATACCGTTCACGTGTTAGGGAAAATCACAGATAGCTGTTCTTATAACCAAACATATAAACATGAATAAAAGTATACATGATAAGATAGCTCATCAACAGTTAAAAATCCCATTACTCATAGTGGAAAACATCACAGAATATGCTAGAGAACATTCAGGCAAAGAACATAGATTCAGAAGGTCAGAACGCTCTCACAGTTAATGAAACACAGTAAAAAACAAAATAGTTCCCCTTCAACATTGTTCATTTCATCACATTGAAACATTCCACATAGCACCTTCTCCAATAGGAAAAATTTGCAATTTCTCATTGTAAAACGAAATAGTTCCTCTTACAAACAATAGTTCACAAGTTTGTCCACGGAAAAAGCCCCATGTAAGTTCTAACTTTCTTATATTTAAACTAAAACGCTAATCGCTTGGGTTACCCCCCAAAATCCCTGACCTTTCGGTCCCCCAAAACATTTAATATCCTCAATTTATCTTTTCTGTGCGCACTTATGATCCGCTTAGTAACTGCCAGATCCTTCCAGGTCTGGGTCTTTGTCGTCATTGGTTTGCCTTCTTTCCCGTTTACTCTCCTTGGGACCCTGTCGGTTTCGGTTCGATCTTTGCTAACACTACCCAGCTCCCTTCTGCCACTTGTCTCCCAGCCACGCCTTTGCGCAGTAATTCTTTGTAAAAGTTTCTTGAATCCATCTGCAAGTAAACAACATCTATCATTCATTGGGATTGTATTTTTAATAAAACAAACTACATCTACCCAAACGAGTAATCATCAAGAAAGATCGTGTATTGCGCTCCTGCTCGGAAACCTTGACAGGCGCTGGCACCACTATCTCGTCTACGCACGGGTTTAAAACCTCACCAACGGCGGGAAAAGAAAACTCATCGGCAGCTCAAAACACTAAACATTGGCAGGGTAGACTCATTTAAAGCCGCATAAGCGGGTCTTAACAGGCGACGGGCACCGCGAAACCATTTAAGCCTATCAGAGTCGGAAGATTTATGACCTAAAAATGTGGGCGGGAAAGCTTCCAGTCGGAAATCGGAAAGACATCGACGTCGGAAGACAAGTGATTTGCACAGCCGCAACGGCGGAAGGAAAAAGACTACAGACACGCGACTGAAAACCGACACGCATCGGTGGGCGGAGCACTTATATTTCGGGTACTTAGCTGCTTTGGGAGCCGCAACGGCGGAAGATAAACACACAACCACCTCCGATCAAAACATACTTTGACGCCCGCAATGGTAAAAAAAATAAATTGTTTTACCTTTGAAACAACGGCTTTCCAAAAAACAAATGGTCCGATTCGTCTTTGACTATCAAAAGAAAACAAAACAGACTTCAAAATCCGCGACCCACAGCCATTACAAACATAAGCAATTTATGAAAACAGGTCGAGAGTTAATCTTCAAAATAATCCGAAATTAAAGCATGACCAAAAAGTTTACGGATTCAAATGATTCAAAGCAGCATTAAAATCATGAGGGGGGTCCAAAATTTGAAAAATTTGGGGAAAAAAGTTGCAACTGCAACACCTCCCTCAACCTCTTGAGCATGATGAATGAGGAAGCAAACCAAGTATCTACAATCTTCAACAATGAAAGATGTGTGTACTCTTTGTAGATGGTGAGGACATTTGTGTGGTTTTGTACAAAGTTACAAATATGGCGTGCATTCTCAATAATGTTGCCAATCCATGTTGCATCTGAAGCAATGGATTTGAGTGCTAAATTCAAGGAATGAACAATGCAAGGTGTCCAAAAAACTTGTAAGAGCAACAAAAACAAGTATAAATGACTCTACAACATTAACAAATCAAATCATTAAAATGACCTTTCCCCTAGATGAATCTTGTGATAGATTCAAACAATGAGCAAATTAACAATGAAAGGTGTCCAAAATGAAAACACATGTGTATATTTAGTTTCCACAATCATGCCAGCGGCCTTGCAAAGACGTGCATTGTCCATGATGATTTGTACACAAGAATCAACACCTACTTCAACGATTTTGATGAATAACTCACCCATAGACTATGCATCCTTGGATTTCCCAAGAGCATCCACCGCTTTCAATAACACAGGTCCATTTTGGGAAGACACCATGAAATTGATGAGTGGATGGTGTGTTGGATCTGTCCATCCATCAGAAACCATACTCACTCAGGATGAGGGCCATGTTGATATAATTGGCTCAAGAATTTTATCCACCTCTTTCTTTGCCTTAACCAACAATGTGGTTCTAAGCTTCTCTGAATCGGGAGGCACATAACCAGTTGGAGCTCGTTCAATGAGACTTTGATACATCTCAATAAACAATGGTGACTGTGCAACATTGAATGAGGTGAAGTTGAGGTAGAAAAATAATGCCAGGGTAAGGTCCACCTGTTCTTGCGCCTCTTGTTGGAAAATCCTGTCCATTGGACCACTTGAATATGGGCTCTTTCTTGCTGGATTTGTATCACCTCTACTAGGTGGAAATGGAGGCCGAATGCTAGAGGGTTTCCTTAAGAATGGAAGAGGATCCTCATTCTTTTTCTTGCTTGTTGCTTCTACCTTGCCTAAGCCTTCTTAATCCTCTTTTCCCATATCCCTCCTTTGGGTAACACTTACTGCTTTTACATGAAGAAATCTTACAAGAAGGAAGAGACAACCAATGGCCCTTAACTCGGTAGTATGTGCTCTTTAACTCATTCTTGCAAAAATTGCAAGTCCAACACACATTGCCTCCCCCACCTAGCTTTGCCCCAGGCCCTTCTTTCCTTGTCACATACTTCCACAAAGGGTATCTTTTCTCTTGGGCTTGTTGTCTTGCTAAAACAGGTTTCAATAGAGCATGAGCTCCACTAGCAGCAGATGGAGCACTAGCAGGAGGAGTAGAAGAGCTTGTGCTTGGAGGAATAGGAGGGGAGACATTAGATGGGGCATTTCTCCCTTTCCTTTTCCCTGTAGCTCATGTCCTAGCTGATTGAGACATTGTTCTTTTTGTTTGATGGTTGAGCTTGCAATCCACCCAACAAAATCCACTTTCAATGCACTTGGAAACCCTTCCAAATCTTTCAAATCGTCTTCACCTGCACAACAAAAACACTTTAGAGCCCTCTCCACATTTGATTTAAAGCAAACCTGGGCGTCTTTTCCGTGGAAAACTTGTCTTGGAATCTGGACACGTTGGAAACAGCGCCAGACACGTGTGTCCTAAATCGAAACACTAAAAAGTGCATGTCCGACACGCTCTAACATTGTGTCTGTGTCGGACATGCGGACATGGGACACATAAACCCTTAAGAACATGTCTGACAACTTTTTGTACAGCTCATTTGCCCCTACAGGGCAACAAGTTGAGATTGACCTATCAGGGTTATGTCTTTGTCATTTTCTAGAAGCCCTAAAGGCTTTCTAGGCCACCTACCTTTGGAGGTTGACTAGTGTCTTATTGCTGTGCAAGTAAATTGTTTCAAAAAGGTTGCTTGTCTAGACTCTAGTGGAGCTTTCTGACCATTCCACCCATCTGTGAGACATTGTCATTCCCTATTGTTCACCTAGTCCAATTTATATGTTGTGTAGATTCCCTTTTCCTCCAGCCTAAATGCTTACAGTGTCGAGTATCAAATCATTCCCTTAGACTTACCTTGTTTTATTCACCTTCACCCTTGACTAACAAAATGGCCAAATCTATAAATGCGTATACATTGGAGGTTCTCGTTTAGAGCAACTAATTACTTTGATTTAGATATATTATTTATATGTATTGTGCTTATAATCGCTAGTAGAAGCCACTTGTATTAAGTCTTACTGCTAACATAGATAATTGAGCATGCATATCCACTTTGTACTTTGCAGTATCAGGGTTTTCATTTGGGTCATCATTTTGGTCATTCTTGACTTGGTCAACCTAGTTTGACTAAGTCGGTAGCAGGGTTCGAGATGAGTTTTGGACAATGATTGTGGATGATGATTATTTGTGGTCTATCAAGGTCCATTAGACATATTCATGCTTCAGATGATGGTTTATTATGATGGCTTGTGTTATTTTCATGACTATCAACATTTATAGGCTTTATTATAATTATTATTCTGACATGGATGGGGCCTCTGATGTACATTTTTAATGGACATATGGTGTATGGGTACTCATTCCTAGTGGATTTGAACATTCTGAGCCCATTGATGCACTCAGTTTTTAGGTTCAGGCACTTACAAATGAGGTATGGGTCATTTTATCAGTTTGCAGCAGTTTGGCCTTAGAAAAATTAAAATAAAATGCTTTGTAGTTGATGGTTGGATCTCCTAGGGCACCAGAAGGGCACATAGAGTGCCGCCAGTCGTTATTACCATATTGCCATGGAGTGAGGTCCATTTTTGCAGTCAGTTGATGTCCAGGTTCAATCATCAGTGAGATATGACCAATTTTATGTTCTCGAGGCAGTATTTTGATGATGAAAATGGCTAATGAAGAAATCGATTTGGGTAATTGAGGCAAGGAAATAGCATGGAATTGGTTCGAGGCACATTGTTTTTTGATATATCTGATTTTTAGGGATTTTTGTCATAAATAGCAAAATAAAGACACTAAACTAACTAACAAACAAGAAAGTTAAGTTTTAGATAAGAGATAAGAGAAGGGGATATGCTTCAATAGCAATCTTGGGCATATGGGATTTATTATCAACATCCCTACATGAAATGTCCCTCTACGCTTGCTAATTAGGGATTCCTACAATAACCTCAAGGGTTTGTGGTAGCAGCCTAAGAAGAGCAAAAGTAGAGAGCCAAAGCCCAATCACAAGAAAAACTCCTTCCAAAGGATGCTTTTTCACCATACTAGTTGACAAAGTATTGATAAGGAACTCTAGCTTGACAAGAAGAATGCACTAGCATAACACCATTCAACCAAATATAGACATAGACTTATCGACATTTAACAAAGAATGAACAAACATGAAGCATAGATTATCCCTTGTGCATGAGTTCTTCCAACCATCCAAGCATCAACATGCATGTGTAAGAGAAGCCCTAAAAAATCATTCCACTTTCACTTTTCAAGCCAAGAGAAGGTACTCCAAGAGGTGTGCATCACATAGAGAGCCCATATAACAAGAGAAAGAGAATAAACATAATTTGATCCCCAAGTCTTGTGCTTTACAAATGAAAAGTAAATGGACATTTTTATCCATTTTAGCACAAAAATTTATTTTTTTATCAAGTTTACATGTCAATTTGAAATTAAAACAAAATAATACTAAAATATTTCAAAATAAGACAAAATTAGGGCATGTCACCCACACTTTGGGGACTAAGCCCTAAAACCAACATTAAGTGATAAAACACTAAAATAAGCAAGCCAAAGCCTCATTGTGATTGCAAGAGTGAGCTTAAGGAGGATGTTATGCCCCTACTAACCCCAGAATGATGAATAAAGTCCCTCAACGTCCCCCTTGCCTTAGATTGAGGCTTGATCAATCATGAAGACATGAAGGGGTCGATTTGGTCAAAGGGGGTAAAATCAGCTACAGAGAAGGTCCAAGTGGGCTGTGAGAGGGGTGGTGGACTTAGGGATGACCTCTCTAGATGAGGTATAGTCCCCCTCAAGAGATTAAAGGATGGTGGTCATGTGACCTAATGGATCACCCCTAGAAGCCACACCAACCCCAGGGCTAAAAAGCCCCATAAAGGGCAATCAACAATGCCACTAAGCCATAGTACTTCCAAGAGAAAAACCAAGGGGCTTGCCCATGGCCAACCATAAGCATAGAGCCCCACACTTGGCCTTTTATCCCTCCTCTACCAACGACCTGCTGGAACACTGGAAATTGTAGCGGTGTAACAATGAGAATACAAAGGATTGCCATAAAGATATTGCTCCTAAGCTTCTACTATTCATCACTTCTTTAACTCTTAACTCTTCACTTGCCTATTACAAAAGAAAGTGAAGAGAAAGTCCCTTTTTATAGAGTGAGTTAGATTCTTATGCAATAAAGTACAATATTTGTCTAATAACCCCTTGAAAAATCCAACAATAATAATGAATTAGATCCAACCTTTCATGGTTGACAAGTCAAATGGATAAGGTGGACTTTCTTCTCTCCAAAGCTCATTCCATCCAAAAATATGAAGAGATGTGGGAGACATCCCTTTGAAAAGTGATAGAGAGGGTTCACTACTAAAATATGCCTTTTTTACTATGTCAAAGAAATAATAAAATATGCTCCATAAAGTGTGCCCTTCAAGATGCTTCCATGAAAACACAATAAAATAATCCTCAACATAGAAGGATGTGCTGAACTCCAGAAGAGCTTGGCATCCTCTCTATGGCCCAACATTAAGAATTGCATTTTTATATTCGAATTTCCATCGGCTTTCCCCATCTTCCCATCGACTCTCCTCGTCGGTCCTCTCTTCTTGTCTCGTCGTGCCAGCTTCTGCCTGCCCCCGAATTCCTTGCGAGCTCTCTTGACAACGTCCTTGTCGGTTCTTTGAGCTCTGTGAATGAACCCTTTGCTCCCCTCGCCAACCCTCCTCTTAGAACGCGAGCGTGAATCCCCAGCTTGTCGAGTTTCTCTTTCCCGCACAGCTCATGAGCTCTCTGCTCGTGGTTCAATCTCGACGGTTCTGATTGCACTCCTGTTGGGCCCTCCTCCTACTCCTGGGATCTTGTCTGCAACCCTCCCACACCCTCCAATCAAGCCTTTCTTGTCCCAACTCTAGCCTTGTTGAGGTGCCTACTGAAGTTGAAACAAAATTGGGACTCGATCGTCGTCCAAGCCTACAGAATCAAGCAGGTCACTGACATATTATACAAGCTTACATGGGAATGGGCACAAGAAATTCGCAACTCCATTTTTGTAAGATGGAGGATTCTCAACTAGCGGGCATGGAACCCTTTGAGTCTAACGAATTTTGCAACATAGGCCACCTTGAGTATTTCAATAGCTGCAACAAGAACCAGGGACCGATCTACAACTCCATAGACATTGCTTTGGAGTCGGACTTCTCGTCCTAGAACCCCCAAATTAAAAACCTGCTAAAACCGATAGAATCCTTGGAAATTGACAACAGTAAGTGTCACTTTGATGTACAATAGGCTCAACAGGAAATACACACCTTTTCAAACCGGGTATCTGAAGTAGAATTGGAAAACCTCTCATTTAAGAAATTATTGGACGATGGGAAAGTATAGGAAGCCCTCCAACTCTCGAACGATACCTTACATGTTGAAATCCTTGACTTTAAAAACAAACATGAGGAGAATCGCCAATAGTAGGTCACATTCAAACAAGAGACACATACACATTAATTCTAGGGCAGAGGTTGTTAGGGGAGGGGATAGAACCCCCCTTGTTTTTGCGGTTGAGGAAGTTGTACAAGCCAAGCTACTTGAAGAGCGCAATCAATGAGCTCGTGAATTAAATTTGAAGGTCAGAGAACTTTCGTTACCCTTCTTCTTCCACAAATCTCATGTAGGTTGGTGCCATGTTTCTCTGAGATTGCCTCGAGCTTTTGGACATTCCTCCCCAGAGAGCTTGGTTGGGTCATGATTCTACATTGTTTATCCAATTTAGATCGACGAGTGACCGACTTTAGGCTCTTCGTGCTAATCGTAAACTGTTCTCTCTCCCTACAAGATTTTTCTAGATGCCAATCTTACTAGGTCCCAAGTAGTGGAGCTGAAACACTCTAAGGAGATTTTTTTCACAGCTCATCATGCACGTAAATGGGTAGTCATCCGAGACCTCCGAGCAATTATCCGAGACTCCCCACCTCCTAGATACCCTTGTCTGGGGTTCTCTAAATGACTAGCCAGATGGAGGAGACAGTTTGGGGGTGGGATTTCAATGGGATGTTGGAATGGTAATGGGTCTTTTTGGTCTTCACTGGGCATGCTACAAGATGCTCTTGGTTATTTTGATCTCGTTTTCCCAATCTAAGCTTGGAGCTAAAAATGAAAGGTCCCAGAAGTTCACTATTCTTGCCCAATTTCTGCATCTATTATTGAGAGCCATGAGAATCTTGTCAGGCCACTTTCGGATATGACAGGTTATCATTGGCTATCTTCTTATCGTCAGGAAACCCGGTCTTCAGGTGGGCTTCGAGGTTCAGGTGGGGTGGCATGCTTAGTTCGAGAGTCTCTTCAGGGTAGAGTTTCTTTGGTCATAGCAGATGAGTTTGCCAGATTTATGTGGGTATGGCTCAGTAGATTACCCCTTTCCCAGGGATGTCTTCATAGTAGTTAGCTACCTTCCCCCAACAACCAACTTCATCTCAGTTTGCTATCCATGGCGAACTTGACAACGATCCATATTTGGATCTATACTTTGGCATCATCCAACATTCCATAGTGGGAGAGATCATCCTATTGGGTGACTTTAATGTCTACACCAGAGGCCTCCAGGTCTCTTTGTATGACTACTTCGAGGACGTGTTTTTTGTTTAGGAGATTGATCCAGCCTTTGTGGGCCTTCATCAATCATCTAATGATATTTTGGGACCTCTAATAGGGTACGACAGGCACCTCCCATGGCTTGAAGAATCCCACAAGCGACTGATCCTTAACAACCATCCTTATTTCTCAGTTGCTTTCCCTTTCACTTGCCAGCCTCATGGTGGTGGTCAGAGTGTAGTGGATTATGTCCTTTCCAGTTGGGAGCTTCTCCCCTTCATTCATCACTTCACTATAGCCCCCATCCCTCTAGCTGACCATGCTCTCCTCTCCTTCTCCCTTCAGATTGACACTCCCCCTCTCCCAACCCTCCCCCCCACCCATGGTTCCACCTTGGACCAATATTCTCTTTTTTGAGGTGTACCTCGACACCTTTACTTCCACACTTTGTCAGATGCTGCCTCCTATGTCTTGTTTCGCTTCCCTTGATTCTGCCTCTGCCAAGTACTCTTGTCTTTCTTCTATCATCTGGGAGGATGCCCTCTAAACTTATCCCCACTCCACTCAATCCACCCCCGTTACCCAAAAGCCTGGGTCTTACCCCACGAACCAGTGGTATGACGATACCTGCAAGCACCTCAACGCCCAACTTCAACATGCCTTCAAACATGGTCACCCCTCCTACCCTGTTTTCAAAGCTTCCTACCGCTATCTCCTTCACCACAAGAAACACCTCTTCATCTCCCTTAGGGGACAAGAGCTGAGTACTTCCCTTGTTCACGCCCCTAAACATTTCTGGCGTATCATCTTCCCCTGCCACTCCCATCTCCCACTTGATCTTGGTCCAAATGCCATGTTCTCCCACACTTCTTCCCTCTATGATATCCGAGGGCAACCCCTTATCCAAGTCACCTCTCACCCCCCCTGTTGTTACTTATTCACTCCCCATGATGTCCAGGAGGTTGTTTCAAGTTTCAACTATGTGTTCTAACTTCTAACAAAGCAGTGGATGAGGAAGGGTTATAGGTTGAACTCTTTAAACATGGCCTTTAAGCACTTGATTGTCACTTGGTCAATTTGTTTAACAACGTGGTTTGCACTGGCTTCCTTGTAATGTGGTCAGATCATATTATTCACCTGATCCATAGATCGGGCCCTAATACCAATCCCAATAACTACAGAACGATCATAGTTGGCCACACTTTCTGCTGCTGTTTTACACATTAATTTACAGCATTCTTAAAGGCTGAAAATTCTAGGGTTAAGATCTGAGGAACCTTCTTAGAAGAAGGTGAATTTTAAGATTTGCATGGATCGCCCAATGCAAATGAAATTTAAACGCGAGTTTCTTAAATATGAAGCCAAAATCTATTTAAAAATTGAATAAAACATTACAAAATTCTCATATTATATTAGATGTGTGATTCTACACTGCTGGAAAGCTCCCTCCTGTCAAACATAGGCAGATTGATACCAGACAGAAAATGGTCGAATCACCTTGTCAAGGGAGTGTTGTACATAGGTGTTAAGCAACCTAGGTAGAAACAGAGACAATTATGTTTTTTCTAATGAGCCATTGTATCTTCTATGTGTATGGCTGCAAATATTAATTACCTTAATGCATTTATCAAAAGGTCACCACTCATTCTCAAAATGTTCCCACTGTCTTGTAAAATTGTTGTCTTTAAATAAATTCCAAAACATACTAAGAAAACTCAAGCAAGTTTTTATTGTCAATAATAGAGTTAGATTACTCATTATGCAACAGTTTCATAGCAAAGCAAGGAAGAAGTGAACATATAGTTTCCAAAGATTTAATGCCAAGCAACTTACTAATAAAAGGCCATTTCCACCCAAGCATAAACAGTTTGTTATAGATGCAACCCCCTATCCAGGTTATGATACCACTAGGGTGAAGAAGATCTGCAGAATTCTTAGGACAGCTTCTCCTACTCAAAAGCAAGGGATGGATTTACCAATTTACTACTATTGAGATTTTAAATTGCACCAGCTATTTGGCACCCACAATACCTACCCACACAACACAAGGAGAAACTCTTCCTTCTTTGCGCAACAATCCTTCAGAAGTCTCTCCTTCTAGTGCTCTTCAGTGTGGGCATAGAGAGGTCCAAACCAATGTTATCGGAACCGGACCGGTCATCGAACCGGCAAAGCCCAAAATGTGAACCGGACCGGAACCGGCAAAAAACCGGGTAAAAAACCGGCTGACTAAAAAATCCATAAAATATTCATATTTTGTAAAAAACATATATAACAATAGAACAATGGAACAGCAGAGACTAGATATTCAAGTATTTGCAGATAGACAATCATTAATCATTAATACTAGATTCCATCAGATCCTATTATTAAAGATCCTAGATTTTCCATCAGATATCTATTATTTCTATCATATCATGGTTTCTATACATGTATACTGTTTCAAGGATTTTTTTTGATTGAGCCTTTTCTTATATTTGTCTTGCAATGTGAGAATGTCTATAGAGAGACAATTTATAAAGGTACATGATACATCAAAGCAATATTAGGGTTGATCATTTCCTTCCAATTTTATGAAGAAATATAAGGCAGAAAATGATAGAAGCAATAAGCAATCATCATAGGGGTAGACCAAGAGGGTTGAGGACTCAGTTTGGTATGGGAATGATCCTTACTTTAGGATGGCATGTACATGAACCAAATTTACAGTCACCTGTCTTCATGTAGCACTGATTTTCTTGTTGACTAGGCCTATCAACTTTCAAGAAACTTACTTACCCTCTGGGCATTGCTTGATGGCAATTGCAATGTTGGAGGCCATGTACCATGGGATCCATCCGGAAATTGTTAAAAGGTCCACTGGCCGTTTGGCTCTATTTGGGGCATGGACCTATAGATTAAACCAGCTCCTATTGCTTGTTAACCTTCTGGAGATCAAACTGAGCCTACCTTCCCTTGCGACAGATGAAAAAACTCTGATTAAAAAATGCAATGATCTCTAAACAATGTCCTCTCCAACAGAGACAGAAACCCATGACAATGTATAAACCAAGGTGATTGCTCCAGGACCAAAAAAGACAGATCAAGATGATAGTGGTCTTAGCTGTTAGAATTTGGACAGCAGAGACTAGATATTCAAGTATCTGCAGATAGACTAGAAAATGCAATGTAACTAGATATTCAAGCACCCACTACTGATGGATAAGTTACAACAATTTTCCAGTTCAACCAGACTCCTAACACCTCATCCCACAAGTCACACAAGCTATTAAAAATTGAGTTTTCTGGTTTTTTTTTTTAAAGTTGAGTTTCCTGAGTCCCCACTCTAGACCGGCCGGTTCTATACCCGGTCTGGACAAAAATCCGGTTTTTCGAAATTTTTTTGCTGACCGGACTAGCCAACCCTGTAAACCGGTCAGACCGGCCGGTTTTGCCGGTTCCGGTCCGGTTCCGATAACACTGGTCCAAACCACTGTCCATTAATTTTCAGCAGAGCTTTTTTTGGTTCTTGGGTCCTCCCAAGTTTCTAATGGCCTCCTTTCATAGTTGTTCTATTCCTTGGTATGGAAAGCCTCTTTTTCCAAGGTTGAACTCTTCTTTTCTCTACTCTACAACTCTCTAAAATTAGATCTCCTCTCTAATTCGAATTTCCTTTATTTGCATGCATGAAGGATGGCAAGGAGAGTCCAAATCCAACTCTTCTTGGTTCCAATAATGTAGGGGAGACAAATTTCCTAGGATGTAGGAGGTGGTTGCCTATATTTAGGAGATGGTTTATTCTGCTATCTTTATCTCAATTTTAAACTATAAACTAGGCTCAATATCATAAAAGAGTGAAGAGTTTGGGTAATGGCAAAGTGGATAAGGCATATTAACATTCCCTTAGACCCCCTCATCTTTCCCCTCTTGTGGTATCATAGCCCCTTTAGGTTGTTGACTATATTGTCATTGATGCCAACAGAAGTGTGTTGGTGTGTATTGGTGCCCCTTGAGGAGCCCCTGAGGGTTATGTAAGTGGCTGTGTCTAAGGAGACCTTTTGACCTTGTCCAAGCCCAAGTCTGAAGCCCTTGGAGCCCTTGGGACATTACCAAAAGCCCTGTACACCCATAGAGTGTTTAAGTTTCCCTAAGAGGACTTATGGTTCCCTAGTTGTTTCTTCAGGGTTTCCCAGTACCACAACCATGCCCTTTTTCCCTAGAATATGTCCTTGGTGGGTTGAAGAAGTTGCAAGAGTCCAAATGACCCTTTCAATGGTCATTTGCGTTTGATAGAGGTCATGATACCCTAGGAGAAGCCTAGGCACCCCCACACCTTGATGGTCATGTTTATAAAGTATGTGGCAATCTTGTTGGCCTAACTAAAGTCCCTAAAACCCTAAACCTAAAATTTACCCTATGCGTTGCTCTTAAAACACTAAGTAATACCCCAACTTTACACAATGATGCCCTAACATATAAAACCCTACTAAAACTTCTAACAAGTAATAAAACAAATAAACAAATTAAATACTGATGCATAGTTGACCACTTCAATTCTCCAACGTTGACAAGAAGTAGCTAAATATTTAATGAAGTATGGGTACCTACTACCCACACACATACATGGTTAATGTTAAAATAATAATTAAGTTTTTAATAATAAAACATTTTTTAAGATTTAACAAAAAATAATAAAAGCATTAAAACATGTTTTAATGATTAAAATATCATTTAAGTTTTAATAAATAAAATATTAAGAATTACTTAAAGCTCCAATGTTGAACCTTTGTTGAAACAACCCTCAAACCTTGATTAGGTCAGCCCCTATAAACAATGGCATATTAAAAACATTTTTTTAATTATTAAAATTACCCTACACTAGGTCGGCTCCAGTATATCCTTCAAAACGAATATAAATACACAACTGCCCATCCTTTTACACAACAAAAAATTCGCTTGCTCATTGAGGATTCTCGGGTTTTGGATCAGTCTTCTGAGGTTTTTCGGAGGGTTTTTACAGTAGAAAAAGAGGTAAAACCAAGCTCGAAAACATACCTCCTTTCCTTTTATTTTATTTGGCAGAGTTCTAGAGCAGTAAGTCTGTGGTTGTCTTTTCGTGGGTTTTGGAAGCAGAAGAGAGGAACAGATCCGAGTTTTAAAAGGATCCAAGTTTAGCAGCAGAACAATCTTTTTTCAAGTCTGTTACAGTATGAGTTTGGTGTAGACCGAGGCATCTAAATTTTCACAAACACATCCCCTTTTTACAGTATTTGATTTGGTGCTGAAGAGCCGAGACTTACAAGCAAAGCTTGGTCTTACTGCTGCTTGAAGTTTGGGGTTAAGGTCATCATAAACAGTCCCAAGTCTTCCTGAGATCAAAAGGTCAACCTTAGTCACAAGTTAAAGCTGTGAAAGGTCAGTTTTGTAACAAGGTATGTATAAAATATCATAAACAGTGATATGTGAGCAATAGTATATATATACATGTGTGTGTACAAGTGTAGAAGTGTGGTATGCAGTGTTAAGTGATGAATTATGAGCATGTGTAAAGGGTACAGTGGTACAAATGTATGTACATTACTGTGCTGGTAAATACAATGACTTGTAATACAACGGGTATGAAGTTATAAGATAATGATGTGCACTTTATGTTAATGACATGATACATATTGATGTGATGCCATAATATGCATGCTTTGATGTGATGACACTCTTTTATGCACTAGATGTGTACTTGATACTTACACATTACATATCTGATGATGATTGTACATACTTGATGATGATGGTACATACTTGACGATGACGGTTCATACTTGATGACAATGATGCACACCTATAACGATGCAGGCAGAGAAGAACTATTTGTTTAATGATAGTGTATGATGATGTGTACAAGGATGTACATGAGAAGTGTGCGGCAGTGACATATACAGGGATGATTTGGTAGTGATCAAAGTGTAGAGGTTATCAGTAGCAGATTCAGAGTTTGGTAGGTGACATGTCCACATGTTTAGCAGTTTCTTCATATGAGGGTGGCAGGACGGGGAAGGAAAGGAGGTTGTAGCCTCCTTTCGGTTGTAGCTGGAAAACTAGGGAGTTGAAGCCTCCTTCAGGTTGTAGCCTATAAATCAGGGGGTTGTAGCCTCCTTCCAATTGCAACTGGAAAATTGAAGTCTTTATAATAAGGGGGTTGTTGCCTCCTTTCAGTTATTTCTGGAAAATTATTTTTAAAAAAGCTTCCGTGGTTTTACCCCCATAACTTGGGTTTCCATGTAAAAAATTATTGTGTACTCTGCAGCTTGTTATTTTTATACACATTGATGATGTGCTGTGATTGGTGATCAACAACCTGTTTTTGGTTAAAATTTTAAATAGTACAAATACTGATTAACCCCCCTCTCAGTATTTCAACATAGGTGTTCATTCTTAGTCAAATTGCTTTGGACCAATATTTTTATTTTTCAAAAACATTATTATCAAAAGCACATATCTAGATTTTCACTAATCGGGCCCTGGCCTTGAGCTCTGCACTAGGAATTTATATAATACATTTACATAATTTAAAACATATACACAGCCAAGTCCAAGTTATTCTAAGGATCGAAATTAGGACATTACAATATAAATTTGTGTTGAGGCCATTGATGAAGAATATAGAGATTGCTTCCCAAGTGTGAGATGGTATGGGAAGCAGTTGATATAAGCCTAACTTGCAAATTTGCAATTAGAGGGCTTTGCTTGGCTGCATCGAGAGCGATGATGAATGAAATTCTATCCTTGTTTGTCCATGGTTGGCCAATAGAAATAGCAATGTAGATGTTGCAACATCTTAGAGGATCCAAAATGTTTGTTGTTTGTTGAAGTGTGAGCCTCTCAAAGCAACATGAGATGAGCTTCACGGTTGAGCATGTAGAGATGATCTAGCTTGTGGAGTCAGCCATTGCAGTTAATGTAGTCTAATAATGGTCTCTGGTTGATCTCTATAGGTTGTCTTAATGCTTACACCACCACTACAAAGAAGGGATTGATTTCATACATATGTTTCTAATCTTCATATGTAGCGTATTAATCACATGAATTGGTGGACAACTGAGGAGATCAATGGCCTTGTTTGAGGTATCATTGTTGTATTTAATGATGAAGTGAAATTGCTAGTTACATGAGGCCTATTTTATATGGCATTGAACCCATATCTTTGATTGGGAATTTAAAAAAATCGACAAATGATTATCTATATGAAAAATCGTCTCCTAGGAGATAATGGCGCCATTGCTTAAGAGCCTGAATTAAGGCATTGAATTCCCAATCATAGGTGCTATATTTCACTTTGGCAGCATATAAGCCCTTAGAATGATATGCAACAGGGTGTCCTCCCTATTTGAGGACAACACCTATGCCATAGTGGGAAGCATGTGTTTTGATTTCATGACTGCTAAAAATTACGCAAGCAGAGAGCTAGTTTTGAGCAAAGCATTGCCAAGTCTTTTGAAGGAATTGTCTGTTGTAGTAGTCCAATTGAGATTTTGAAGATTGGGGCACTAATATAATGATTGGGCAATGTCAGAAAAGTGTTTGATGAACTTTTGGTAAAATTTCATGCCACCAATAAAGCTCTTCATGTTCGTAGAGGAAGTTGGAACTGGCCATTGTAAGAGTGCCTATACCTTTTTGGGTTAGCGTGAACACCTATTGTATTAGTGAGAAATCCCAAATATTGGATTAAGGTTTGTCCAAAGAAAGACATATTTTTAACCTACAACTTCTATTGACTTAGCAATTTTAAAACTGTTTGGACATGTTGTAGATGGTCTTCTCAAGCTTGCCCGAAGATTAGGATGTCATCAATGTAGGTTTCCATAAAATGACTAAGGTGGGGGTGAACATATCATTGATGAGGCACATAAATGTAACAGGGACGTTGGATAGACCAAAAGGCATTACAAGCCACTCATAAAGGCCAAATTTTGTTTTAAAGGTTATTTTCCAGTTGTTCAAGGGAATCATTTGAACTTGTGGATATCCAGAGGTTAAATCCATCTTGGTGAGATATCGAATGCCTTGGAGTTGATCAAGCAAGCCCTCGATGTGGGGTTGGGGATAGCGGTTCTTCACTATTATTTTATTGAGGGCATTGTAATCATTGACCATATACAATTCATATTTTCTTTCTTGGGAATGGTGAATGTTGGTGAGCCACATGGGGAGGTGTTGTGGTGGATGCATCCCTCAAGCAATTTTTGAATTTGGGCATCAATTTTTGTTGCCTCCACGGGGGCGAGTCGATAGGTAGTGAGGAGCTTGGGATAAGATCAATGGAATGTTGGATGTACTTTGTAGGAGGGAAGCCATGAGGTTTGTTGAAGACATAGGTATAGAAGTTTAACAAGGGATGCATACTCAACAATGTGGGCTGAGAAGTATTGTCCTCCTTGATTGGGTGAAATACACAGGATTAGGCTATTGTTGGTGTTGACTTGTTTGAGAGTAGCATTGTTGGATATAAGATGGGGTGAAGATGAAGTGGAGGGTGGTGCTGTGTATGGGAATTTGTACTTCTTGCTGTCTTTGGTGAGGATAGCCCAAGATCTTGTTGATAGGGACAACCCAAGATAGGGCTGTGGATCCGTAGTGGCGGGGTGCTATAAGGAATCCATGAAGGTCTGTGGAATTAAGTTCTTTTGGTTGCTATTGTCAAAGACTACAACTACCAAACAATCCTTAATTGCAATTTCGGGTGAAGAGCAGTTTGTGAGAGGCGACAAAGTAATCATGAGACATGAGGACCAAACTGGAATCTATGGAGGTGGGGTTGCCCATTGAAATGATTTTGGGAGTTCTGGTTTGAGGCTAAGACACCGCATTCAGGTTCATGTTTGAGTTCGGTGACCTTGAAGTTCGACAAAAAATCAACAGTGAAAAACTTGGTCGTAAAATTCGGCATTAAATTCAAGAAGTTATAAAATTTCAAAATATATGTAAAATTCAATCAGTTCATTACACATGATAAAAATGAAGATTGAATGCCAACATTGATGATTGTAGGCAAAATAATGTTGAGTGCATGCAAAATCATTTTCAAGCTCTAAGATATTGTCGAGTCCTGATTTCTAAACCGCAGGAAAAATGATTGAGAAACTGTGGTTTGAGCCTGAGGCTTTAAGTTAAGGGTACTAATACTTTCACAATATTAGGTAAATATTGCTTATTACAAACAAAAATATTTATTCCAACTCACAAAATGTAGAATTTCTGAAACTTGAATAAACAATGTGATGTCAAATGAAAGCAACTGCAGTTTAAGGTAAATAACAATGCAGTGAGTGAGTTTGCATAAATTTCGTAGTTGAGAAATTGGCAGATGAATCGACGATCGAGTTGAACAGGAATATGACAATTGTTTTGCAAAGAAAATTCAGATGAACAATTTTTATACTCTGGCTCCAAGAAAAACTAGACAACCATAGCATGAAATAGACAGGCACTTATATTGATTAGTCGTTAGCATGACGATTATCTGATCCAATATTGAAGAATCTAGATTTGGTGGTGCAAAATCCAAAATTGGTTATCGGTTTGATGATTATTTGATCTTGTAGTTACCACCATTGAAGCTTGTATTTGTCACTGAAGTGGTTGACATCGGGGTCTGTGTGAGAGGGTGGGATTTATGAGAGAGGGAAGGATAGAAGAGGGAGGAATGAACGAAGCAGGGCAGCAAGAAGAAGGAATAGCTCAAAGGCAGGGGTTAAACACTTTTAGCTTTTTTTTAATTTTTTAACCTTTAAAAAATTTGAAGCTCAAGGAATACCAATGTACCCGAGCAAATTTTAGGTGAAAAATTCAGGTTTAAATTCAAATTTGAATTCAGCTTGAAGTTTGGAAAATTTGTTCGAATAGCTTGAAGTTTGGCAAGTTTTGAATTTCAACCTTGAAATTTGCTGAATGTGGTGACTTAGGTTTGAGGTGGTTCTTGGTGATGATTTGTAAAGAGTGTCTTCACTTCTGAAGGGTTGCAAAGGGTGTGACATTCATCAGAGGAGTGGTTTTAACTCTTATGAAAATGGTTATATTTCCTTGACAATGATGGTGAGGGGGAATTGGTAGGGGAGCGTGCTTGCTCAAAGCATTGGCATTCTATTGAGGGTAGCCCCAAAAGGAAGGCTTAGGGTTAATCTTTTGTTCAACAGCTAAAGCTCCATGAAAGGCTTCATCTAGAGTAACTTCTTCAAACATAGCTACTTCTTCCTTAGGAGAATGTAATAAACCATATACAAATTTAATAATAAGTACCTCTTTGGGATTAAGGATCTAAAAGCTGGAGAAACCTTACGGAACTACTAAACTGTCTGCCTATGAAATTGGTTGACATGAAGCCAATGCATCAATAGCTGTTAATGATATTCAAGAGGGTAGAAATGTGCCCCGAGTGCTTGGCAGAGATCATCCCACTATGAGATAGGGTTGGAGGTGGGGATAGCTTGGTCACTTAGTTCTACAATGATGGTGGATGCTAAAAAGTTTCTAGTCTACCACCAAGTGAGAGCGAGATCGCTCATCTGCATGCCTGCAACTTCCAACTTGGTTGCTTTTATAATGGTTGAGAGGAGAAAATGCCTGAAGAATTTGGAACCAAGAATCTAAAATGTTGTCATCTAGGGCCCCATTATAGTGGGACAACTAGATCTTGGCATCCAACTAGAAAGGGTGAGGTGCTGGGTTAGGTGACTTCTAAAATAAATGAGAAGATCTTGGACTATTTGCTGTTGTTGATGGAGTCGCTAAGGTAGTGTTTCAACCAGATTTCACGAATCAGTTTCTTGAGTCTAATTAGGAAAGGGATCTCTTCTTGGTGCTATCTGGCTTCAATTGGAGATGTCTAGCAGGGGCTTGTCAAAACCCCAAGTGCATTGGTCTGAGGTGGAATACAGGGTCATTGTCGGGAACAAAAAAGTTTTGAAGTGGAGGCAGCAAAGGCCTAGGCTCACTAGTTTGTAGTTGTGAGAGAGCAATGATGTGCTGAATCTTTCATTTAGAGACCATGATAACAGATTTTGATACCAATTGATATGCCCATGGGCTGAAAATGGTAATTAAAATGCAGAAAAGAAAAGAAGGAAAGATTTGCAAAGGAAGATAATGCAGCACAAAAATTCAACGGTGTCTGATAATAAAATAAATATTTGTTAATAAATTCTCCAGATGCTTAATGTACAATAGAAATCTCGAATATATAAGTTTTACAGGGTATGAATATGACTTTTCATAAAATCATGCTTTTTCGTGACTAATTACAACTTATTATAAGATTTTTAGTTTTACACATTATTATATTATTTATTATTTACTTTTCTTTATATATATATATATATATATATATAACATTTCCCTCTTCTTTTAAGATGCTTTGTCCTCAAAGCAAGGTAATGACGGGTGTTGTTGAATGAACTTCTCTGTTTCCCAGGAAGCGTCTTCTTCTGGACAATTCTTCCACTTAATAAGGTATTCTTTGATGATGCGAGAACATAGTCTTCTTTCTCTGGTGTTGAGGATGGCTTCTGGTTCTAATACAAGTTTCCTGTAATGTTCCCAAAAGTGACATGCATGCAAACCCTAAAAGTGAGATGCATACAAACCCTAAAAATGACATGCATGCAAACCCTAAAAGTGATATGCATGCAAACCCTAAAAGTGACATGCATGACATCTAAGCATTATTTAATGATGCATGCACCCAATTAAGTCTCCATGCGCATGCATGCAAGTCAACTGCAAATTAGAAGTTAAAGTGACCTAATTAGGTCAAAAGTTAGGGTTTTCGCAGTTGAAAGTTATTAAAGAAAGATAAAGTGAATAGAGACTTTACTTTTGGATTATTATTATTTTGGAGCTCTTGAGAAGCAGCACAGCATGCGGTCATAGCAATTGGGGTTGGAGACGGCATCTTCAGCTAACGGGATTTCGGCAATGAGACATCTGCCCTAGTCTCCTTCAGGATAAACCATCTAGGTTTGTCACCGTATCTATTGCATTCATCATTATCCAGTATTCCAGTATAAGTTCGAAGGTTATTGCAGATTCATCCATACAGCTAGGTGCATTTAGTTGGGAAACCCTAAGTCATTCACCAGGACTCTAGATCACCATATTTCTTCCGCATGCAGCGTGCATCCTCACTAATAGGATCACTCTACTGCATTGGGTGATTATCAGTTATTAGATTGTCCATCCGGGGCAGCTAGCAGCAGTTTACAGGGTTGTGGGGGCATGAGCAGCAGATTGAGAAATCAATTTGCTAGGGCATCTGGAGAGGGCAAAACTCTTGCATGCTCCAGCCATCCTCTCCGGCATGGGCACACCTTCCTTTCGACTTATTTCCAGCTGAAACTAACCATCCCTTCAACAAAAACGTCACACTTGTTTGATTCAGCCATTCGGGGTATTGCAGCAGAAAACAAGGTCATTTCTTCATCAGCTTAGCTCATCTTGCATGCGTATTCTCTCTGGAGCATATTTAGTCGGCTTATCAGTGGTAAGTGTTCATTCTATCCTGCAAACCCTAACCCTAATTTCAACTATAAAATAGGGAAATTTTGCATGGCAGTTTGCATGCCCGGCTGTTTCAGTAAATTTGCATAGAAATAGAAAATATCAGGATTTGGGATATTACAGTGGTATCAGAGCATGATCCTTGCCAGCTGTGGGCACATAGCAATTGAATAAAAGTGCATGCATGCATGTACATGCAAATGCATGTCAGTGATGTTGGTGAAGTGCATGTCAGAACAAAGGTTTTTCTTTGCCAGCTTGTGAGAACATGAAGACAATGAGAAGGATCTTGACTAGAAATTGGCAGAGGTTAGCAGTACTTTAACACTTGCCTCGATATCAGGAGTATCTAGCCTTGGGTGATGAGGTATGTGCAGCATTGTCCTTTCAAGATTATTACACCATCAAGTTCGAGAGCCGGCCTAAGGATTTGGATGAGGATCTCCTTAAAGGGATAGTTGGGGTAGTGAAGGAAGATGGGATCATGTTCAGACGCTCTCTCTTGTCATATGACAGTTTGGACCATAAGGAATCAGAGATTGCACCCTTGACTCTTCTGGATGAGCACAAGGTAGAAGAGAAGGCAGAAGAGGAACCTCAGTTAGATTCACAGGAATGAGTAGAGAGGCATGACACAGAGAGGATTGATTCTATACATGCCGAGTAGTATGGAGGTTATGAGCCACATCTTGTGGAGGGACCATTAATGGTTCAGGTTGTAGATGCAAATGTGTTGATGGGAGACATATTCCAAGGACTAGCCGATACTGACGGGGACGCATCCCTTATTTTTCGAAATGGGTATAGTACAGATGTGTGGGATCTTGGTTCAGATGACACCAATCGAGTGAGTGCCCAAGAGGATATCGCAACCTACACATGATGCAGGACAGTTGTGACCCATGAGGGCATGAGTGGCACTCATGGTTTGAGGGGAGAGCCTTCAACAATGATTCTACTTGAGCACTCAAAATTGCAGGTGACTGAGGAGAGTTCTGACACAAAGGATTTGGATCAGGTATGGGATCACGAGTTGCCTTTGTGGGTTAGTGGTTTAACCATGGAGGAGGTAGTTGAGCACATCCCTTGTGGACCAGCCAACAAGGAAGTGTATCCATACAGAGATTGGGTAGATAGGTATATGACGGAGATGGAGACACCGAGGTTTACAGGCTCAGTTGACATCAGTGGAGTCGCTATGGAGGAGAGGGCCAACCTCCTCTTCCAGGAGTTTTTTCAAGGGATGCTTAGGTTTGGAGGCATGAAGGAGCAGTCTTTTGAGGAGTTTGTGCAACTTATGATTGATTGGCTCATTAAGGGCATTCAGATGGATTTTGGTATCAGTCAAATGGTTGTTTGGGATCCCGGTATCAAGGGGTCAATTCATGATTGGGTGGCAAGGAGGCATGAGGTGATCCAGTGGTTTATATGGGATCCTGGTATTGGTGTTTGGATGCATTTTTTAGTTGACAGTTGTCGATTGCTCGAGGACAAGCAATCTTTGGCAAGGGAGGACTATAATGTTCCCAAAAGTGACATGCATGCAAACCCTAAAAATGACATGCATGCAAACCCTAAAAGTGAGATGCATGCAAACCCTAAAAGTGACATGCATGACATCTAAGCATTATTTAATGATGCATGCACCCAATTAAGTCTCCATGCACATGCATGCAGGTCAACTGCAAATTAGAAGTTAAAGTGACCTAATTAGGTCAAAAGTTAGGGTTTTCACAGTTGAAAGTTATTAAAGAAAGATAAAGTGAATGGAGACTTTACTTTTGGATTATTATTATTTTGGAGCTCTTGAGAAGCGGCACAACGTGCGGCCACGGCAGTTGGGGTTGGAGACGATGTCTTCAGCTAACGGAATTTCGACAGTGAGACATTTGCCCTAGTCTCCTTCAGGATAAACGATCTAGGTTTGTCATTGTATCTATTGCATTCATCATTATCCAGTATTCCAGTATAAGTCTGAAGGTTATTGCAGATTCATCCGTACAACTGGGGGCATTTAGTTAGGAAATCCTAAGTCATTCACCAGGACTCTAGATCACCATATTTCTTCCGCATGCAGCATGCATCCTCACTGATAGGATCACTCTACGGCATTGGGTGATTATCAGCTATCAGATTGTCCATCCAGGGCAGCTAGCAGCAGTTGTGGGGGCGTGAGCAGCATACTGGGAGATCAATTCGCTAGGGCATCTGGAGAGGTCAAAACTCTTGCATGCTCCGGCCATCCTCTCCGATACAGGCACACCTTCCTTCCGACTTATTTCCAGCTGAAACTAACCATCCCTTCAGCAAAAACGTCACACTTGTTTGATTCAGCCATCCAGGGTATTGCAACAGAAAACAAGGTCATTTCTTCATCAACTCAGCTCATCTTGCATGCATATTCTCTCTGGAGCATATTCAACCGGCTTATTAGTGGTAAGTGTTCATTCTATCCTGCAAACCCTGACCCTAATTTCAGCTATAAAATAGGGAAATTTTGCATGGCAGTTTCCATGCCCGGCCGTTTCAGTAAATTTGCATAGAAATAGAAGATATCAGAATTTTAATATTACATTTCCCTTCTTCATCCAACGTAGGAAGTGTCGTCTGAGTAGTTTGATGTTGACCCAACCGTCTTTTGAGATTTGAAACGTGAAAAGCATTATGAATTCGACTCTTGTCTGGTAACTTCAATTCATACACTACCAGGTCAATTTTTCGGATAATTTGGTATGGCCCATAAAACTTGGGAGTTTATTTATTCTTCCCTTGTTGCTTAAGTGACAATTGCTTGTATGGTTGAAGTCTTACAAATACCCAATTTGCTAATTCAAACTCTCTTTTTGCCCTATGTTGATCTGCTTGCTGTTTCATACGATTTTATGCCATAGTTAAATTATCTGTGAGTACTTGCATTAGCTTTTGATTTTCTTCAAGTTGAATTTTTACTGTAGGTACTTTTGCATCCCCCTGAACGAGTTCCTTCCATCGAGGAGGCGCATAACCATACAATGCTTGAAAATGTGTCGTTTTGGCCGATGTATGATAGGTGGAGTTATACCACCACTTTGCAAGATGTAACCACTGTAACCATCGATTCTGCTTGTTAGTGACGAAACTATGGAGATAGGCTTCCACACATTTGTTAACAACTTCCGTTTGCCCATTTGTTTGAGGGTGATAGGTTGAGCTCATGGTAAGAGTGATCCCAACTTGTTTGCAGAATTCCTTCCAAAGATTTCTTGTGAATTTGGCATCTCTGTCACTAACGATGATTTTGGGAAATCCATGTAATTTGTAAATATTTTTACAAAATACTTCAGCAATTTGTTTGGCGGAGTCAGTTTTCTTAATACCCATAAAATATGCATATTTTGTTAAGCGATCTACTACCACGAAGATTTTGTCCTTGCCTTCGGATACGGGTAAACCCTTCAATAAAATCCATGGAAATTTCCTCCCACTTTTGAGTTGGTATGTGAAGTAGGTTGGGTAGCCCTGGAGTCATGACATTTTCGCTTTTGTTTCTTTGACAGGTATCACACTTGGGTACATACTTTTGAATGTCTTTATACATCCCCTTCAAGTAGAAGGATTGCCTGGTATTGTAGTAAGTTTTGAAAAAACCTACATGGCTTGCAGCTGGGGAGTCATGAGATTCCATCAACACCTTGGTTTTAAACCGAGATGTAGGGTTTAAGTAGATTCTTCCTTTATACTAGAGGGTGTCATTCCTGCTTTCAAACCTCGAACCTTGATTAGGGTCATTGATTAGGGCACACGTGTTTGGGTCCTTGGCATGTTCTCCTTAGATTTCATCTAACCAATCTGGAACTGCAATTGAGATTGCGTAAGCCTTGACTCCTTCATCTTTTTGGGAAAGGGCATCAACAACTACATTGCCCTTTCCTCGCTTATGTAGTATCTCCATGTCAAATGTAGCAATTTTTTCTATCCATTTCTGTTGTTTTGTCGACAATGTTTGTTGCTGAAGGAGATATTGAAGACTATTGTGGTATGTTCTTATCAAGATTTTGCTCCCTAGGAGGTATTGTCGCCATTTTGTTAGAGCATGTATAATGGCAAGCATTTCCTTATCATACGTGGATTTTAAACTCTCTCTTATTGAGCTTCCTGCTTTCAAAAGCTATCAGATGACCTTCTTGCATCAAAATTGCTCCTATCTCGAATCCTAAAGCATTGCACTCAACGATAAACGGTTTCGTGAAGTCCATGGTTGCTAAAACTGGTGTGGATGACATAATGTTCTTTAATGCTTCAAAGCATTTTTCAGCTTCATCATTCCATCGAAATGAGTTTTTCTTCAATAAGTTTGTTAGGGGGGCCGTCTTATGGGCGTAACTTTTCACATATCTTCGATAGTACCCCGTTAAGCCCAGAAACCCTCATAATTTCGAGATATTTTTTGGTTGGGGCCACTCAGTGATTGCCTTGATCTTACTGGGGTCGATTTTGACTCCTCCTTTTGATATTATATGGCCAAGATAGTCCACTTCTTCTTTCCCAAAAGTGTATTTTGACAGGTTTGCAAAAAACTGATGCTCTTCCAAGATGGTTAGCACTTGATCTAAGTGTCGAACATGCTCTCTCCATGTTTTGTTATATACGAGGATATCATAAAAAAATACTCATACGAACTTTTGTAATATGGTTGGAACAATTCGTTCATTGCGGCTTGAAAGTTGGCTGGAGCATTAGTTAGCTCGAAGGGCATTACTTTGAACTCATAATGGCCCTCATGAGTACGCAAAGCGGTTTTGGCTACGTATTCTAATCTAACCCTGATTTGGTAATATCCTGATCTCAGGTCTAATTTCGAGAAGTACCATGAAGTTCATCCATCATCTCATCGATGAACGGAATAGTGAATTTATTCTTAATTGTGACCTTGTTGAGTCCTCTATAATTTATGCACAACTTGAAGGACCCATCCTTCTTTCAAACTAGCACTACTGGAGCGGCATAAGGGCTTCTGCTTTTTGAAATAACTCCACATTTTAACAAATCTTGGGTCAACCTCTCAATCTTTGTTTTGTGATGATGGGGATATCTGTATGGTCTGATGTTTACAGGCTTTGCCCCTGGCTCTAGCTCAATTAAGTGCTTTTTCTTCCTCTTTGGTGGGAGCTCCATCGGAAGCTCTTAGAACACCTTGTGATGTTTTTGGATTAGGTCATGTATCTTCGGAGGGTTGCAGTCATCTCTTTCACATGTCAGCAATTCCATCTCTTGACATTGAATTACGTAAGCAGGTGCTCCTTTTCGAATTAGCCTTTCCATTTGATGTGATGTAACCAATTGAGTTTTGGGTGGTTGGAAACCGTACAACTTATACTCTTTCCCTAGCCAATTGAACTGGATGAAGTGCTCTTGATGGTTAGCGGAGTAAGTACCCAATGTTTGCAACCATTGGATTCCCAACAAAACGTTTACTCCTCCAAGAGGTACAACAAAGAAGTTGGATTCTATATTATACTCCTGCATTTGTAATTTAACCTTGTGATATTTTCCCACATTTTCAATCTTCTTGCCGCCTGCTACTATAACCTTCATGTTAGGCATTGGATATATGAATAAGTTGAATACCTTAGCAAGATTAACATTAATAAAGTTATGTGTACTGCCACTATCTATGAGAATCGAAACATTGTTGTTTTTGATGTCCTTTTAGCTTCAGTGTTTGTGGTTGGGATATCCCTATAATGGTGGCTAATGAGATCTTTGGTGTATCATCTTCTAGTTTTGAGTGGCAATCATGTTGGGTTCTTGTATCTTCCTCACTTGACTCTTCATATTCTGAGATTTTTTCCTCTTCTTCAGCTTTGCACGCATAAAACTTTTGGTGGTTGCTTCTTTGCAAACATCTGTGCTTAGGATCCCATTTTTCTCCACAATATTTGCACTTTCCTTCCCTCATCCTTTGGGCTTCTAAACTAGGTTTTGCTCCTTCCCTTACATGCGGCGATGTATACCTTGAAGTTCCCGTACTCGCTGATTGGGGAGGATTCCTCTTGGAGTAGTTTTTGTTGAAGCTACCGTGAGTGGATCGTTTAAACTTGTTCTCGATGATCTTGGCCTTACGTCTTGCCTCCCCCATGGTAGAAGTGTTATGTAATTCTAAGTCTTCCCGAATGTGCGGTTTTAGTCCATGTATGTATGATTGCAGACGTTGGTCATCGGTTAGTTCTGGAACTCAAGTTGCCAAAGCTTCCCATTCACATGTGTATTCATCTATACTGCTTTTTGCTGCAACCTAGTGATCTTGGCAAAGATGTCTTTCTCGGTTATGCCTTGAAACCTATTGAGATGATTATTTTTAAAGGTGTTCTAGTTAAAGGAATAGACTCGAGTTGTTGTCTTCCACCACTTGTACCAATTGTACGGTTTGCCCTCTCACTGCATGGCAGCGTACTTAATCTTCTCACTGTCGTAGGGTATGTTATGGATATCAAATTATTCCTCAGCCTTATTGATCCAAGCGATTCATTGCTTCTCATCTCCATCAAATTTGAGTAACTCTAGTTTTACCCTGATCAGGTATCCGTGTGCTTGGGGAATTGATATTGACCGAATGTTAAAGAGGGGAACTTGGTGTGGTGGTGTCGTGTTGGGTTGGCCCGACAATTTAGGCATATTCAAAGGAGGGGTATTGAAAGGGTCTAGGTTATAGCTAGGTGGCAGAATTGAGGTGTGACGGTAGTTTGGCCAAGATAGTGTTGAGAGTTTCTTGCGTCTTCTTTTGCTCTGCCTGTAATGTGCTGATGCCTTGCTCTAGTCCTGCCTTGAATCTTGTTAATGTATCATTATTTTTGTTGATGTCCGCCTTGAGTTTTGCATACCTTTTGTTGATTTTTTCGTCCAATTGGTCTAGTCGGGCATTGACATCCTCCCATTTTGGCAGCTGCTGGCATTTTCTCTGCGCTAAACGTTGATTTATTTTTATTGGATGTTTGAAGCCAGCCCGCCACGATTTTTTTCTTCTTTTACAATAATTATAATAATATTATTATTATAATTTTTTTTAAATAAATATTAATATAATTTTTATATTTAATATTTCCACTTTATTAAAACCTTACAAGTGGATGGTGGCTGCAATTGGTAGCTGTGAGGATGGAGCTTGGCAGCGGTGGGAGCGTGGAACAAAGGGATGTGCGTGTAAACTGAGAGGGGATGGTGAGGAGGGCAGCAGGGTCGAAGGTGCATTGTGTGTGTGAGCGAAAGAATGATGACGGGGGACAACACGGAGGATGGAAGGAAGGGACACAGGTTGCAGATGACGGACGCGGGAGGAAAACACGGCTGGAGAAAGGGATGCGGGAGAGGCGAGAACTCACGCGGAGGAAGGATGGGCTGCAGGAGGAGAAAGGACGCGGAAGGGGCAGAGACAGGAGGAAACGCGGGCGTGAGGAGGGGTGATCAGTGATTGGAGCAGTGATAGGAGCAGAGGGACGATAACGACGCTGGGTGATACGCAGGGGAAGAACGCGACCGCAGATGGTTTGACGGTGGCGACCGTGGACAAGCATCAATAGCTCTAATACCAATGCAACACAAAAACTCAATGATGACTGATAAAAAAAAATATTTATTAATAAAACTCTCCAGATGCTTAATGTACAATAGAAATCCCGCATATATAAGTTTTACAGGGTATGAATATAACTTTTCATAAAGTCATGCTTTTTCGTGACTAATTACAACTTATTATATGATTTTTAGTTTTACACATTATTATATTATTTACTTTTCTTTATATATATATATTTCTAATTATATATATATAACAGATAAATGCCTTGTACTGTATAAAGTTAAGTTTAAATAGCAAATACACAATGATCAAGGCCAAGCATGCCAACACATCTAACTTTATCTATTAATATTACTAGATACTACTAGAAACTAATTAATGCTTGTCTTTTAATGGTTGACTATGTCAACCTCCTTCTCCAAGGCACTCTTGGACACATCACTCCAGGGGTCTCCCCTAACATCCAAGGTTGACGAATCTCCACAAGTAGAAAGGGCACTTGTAATGTATGCCTGTTTCCCTGTCCTGACTCCTGCGATACAGACAAAATGAACTAGATATTCCTCGATGTCGGATAGAAGTAGATCCATGATCCCTGG
The DNA here is from genome assembly GCA_001517045.1 of Pseudotsuga menziesii. Classification (NCBI taxonomy): domain Eukaryota; kingdom Viridiplantae; phylum Streptophyta; class Pinopsida; order Pinales; family Pinaceae; genus Pseudotsuga; species Pseudotsuga menziesii. The sequence goes on from LPNX010804965.1 coordinate 163,718, forward strand.
AAGGATATTGGGGTGCTCTAGTAGCAGCATGTTGGGAAGAACACCATCTCACTCACCTGTCTTTCTCTGTGTGGAATGACAACATCTAAAGGGCGCATTCAAGAAATTTGTGCCTTGATATCTGGCTCCTATTGGTTAGTTCACTTAGATGCATCATTCAAGTGACACAAAAGTTTCCTATGCCCTCTGTAATTGGTTATTGAATTTTCTGATGACTAAGGGAAAATATTGCTTTGGTGGGTTTCAAAAGCAAGTTCAAATTGTATGACATTGTCAGATTGTATTTAATATGTATTAGAAATCATTGATTAGTCAATGGTGACTCGTTAGGTCAGTGATAGTGGGTAGCTAATATAGCCCCCACTAAGGTTCAAGTCTATTCAAGTGTCATGCTTGTGCTTATGCTCACACTTGAGGATGTGTGTCCACACAACAATGATTGGGGCTAGGTGCTAATCCCGGATGACTCTGGCAGAATAGTACCCCCCTACTTGTGGTTGCTTAGCTGAAAAACAGCCAGTTTGAATGATGCCAATGATCTCCCGTAATGCAAAAGCCTTTTGACTTAACTAGAGATTATTTGGTATTGCTTAGCTGGAAGCAGCCAGTTTGAAAGATGCTAATGGTCCCCCGTAATGCTAATTTTGGCGTGTTAGCTTCATTGTGATAAGTGGAAGCTTAGCTCAAAATAAAATCATAGATTGGTTACAGCTGACCAAAATTCATTACATTCTATCATGAAGTTTTTCTCATGTCCAATTTGGCAAAATCCTCTTATTGGATTACTACAATTCTTCTTGGTTGTAAATAAGGTAACCTCTTTTGACTTAACTGGAGATTTATTTGTATTTGTTACTCTATTAGTTTGCACTAATCAAACTCTTTAAATTGGAAGTTTCTGACAGATAGGAAAGGTTAAGCATCAGATGCAGGACTAAGGCATGCATATTAGGATAATATGGCTCTCTTTGAATTTTGTTATCATTGTGTTGCTAGGCTTTGTGTCTTTTCTGCATTCGTTTTGTAATGTCTAAAGAAATTGTGATGTGCCATTTTTCATTTTGCAGCTATTATAATAGAGTCAAGGGCTTTCCGATGAATACTAGAAATGAATTGAAGTATTTCATACCTACTTGCAAATATCCCACAGATTTATCTATTTTGACACTTGCAAGTAACTAAAGCATATCTGCATGTGTGTGAATCGTCTCTACGTGAATTTATTTATAATATCATTTATATCTGTCCAAATATAATATGTTCAGCACCTGGTACTAACTGTTTTCTACTTGGTAATATCTTGGTTTGCAGCTTGGACCCAAAGTGGAGGATGTCAAGGAACCAGTGAAACCTTTTGTGTTTCTTATGAGATTTATTTTGGGGGTGATTGCATCGACATATTTTGTCTTACTCCCAATTTACATGTGGATTAAAGATCAAATAGTTCCAAAAGGTCAACCGATTTGAAGTTAAGATGCCTAACTGAAGCAAGATCAACTTAGTCACAGCATGTGTTAACTAGGCCATAGAATGCAAGAGTTAAGATTCTCATGCTGGGAACAAAATTGCCATTGCCATAGATGAGAGACTAGCTTTAGGTCATGCCAGGGTTATGAAGAGAAATCAAATACTTTCGGTATTTTACTTTGGTTCCGGACACCAGACCTGCTCAAGGTTGCAACAGGTTATTCAAGTTGAAAAAGTATAATATCTTTCAGTTCATGAATTGAAATTTTACAAGTGTCAGCAACACTTTCATGTCTTAGGTTATTAATGATGGTTTTAATGCTTAAATTCCAATGTGAAGTGATAGAATTACATAATTTTACTCCTTCCTTGATTCTGGGTTTTATGTCCTGGCTTTAGTTTTTGACATAGAGGGTTGGCTAATTAACAGGGCCCTTCTCTATTTATATTTTCAACAGCTGCAAATTGTTCTTCTAGTCATGAGGTTTCCTCCTAAAGAACGGTTTGCATGCTAGGCTGTAATACTTGGTGGCCTATGTTGGTGTTTAAACATTTTATTTCTTTATATGAGCACCCGCAAAGTTGTGTTACTCCCATCAAGCAGTAAAGAAAATATTCATGTTAAGTTTGTAGTCACAATGCATAGCTTTGGGATGTTTGCACTTAACCATCCCAGTCTTTAGTTGTTCATTTTATCATAGCCGATACAAAGATATGCAGAGAAGAACCTTGATCTGGGCCAAGAACAGTTGATGGAATCAAGAAGTGCAAAGCTACAGTTTCCGAGAATTAGAACAGTGTAAAGAGCTATTTTTGGGAGAAGATGGGCTGGGAGATTGTGACAGTAATAAGTACTCAGGCATTAAAGTTGGCACAACTTTCAGTAGTGAGGGTGGTTGAAGAAGAGTGGCAGTAGATAGGGTTTTTCAGCATGATGAGAGGACCTTTTTACTTCTCAATGGTTCCCAAAATGGTCAAAGGTTTTATGTAATGAATGTAATTAGCCTAAATAAACCTAGTTACCAAGAGACAAGTGATGACCATTTAAATTTTATATGGACTCCACGTTATAAATAAGCTACTTTCTGAACATTGTAAGTTCAATTTCATATCGGTTACATATATCATCATTTTGCCTTGTAACATTATATTTATGAATCTTTATTCTTTTTGATGGATGCATTGGTTAATGATCCATTTGGTTCATTAGGTTTCAAAGCTGTCATCCATCTAGTCGTCTCCTTAGGAGCAGAAGTGTTGTAGATGCCCGAGATGACAGTTCAGAGCTCACTTTAGAAGTTAAATGTATGATATGGATCTTTACTGAGTTAGCAAGGTCTTCTTCTGTTGAAGCAATAATGACAGAGTTGAATATTTCATTGGCCATAGTAATCAAGGCCTAACAAAGGTTAACCTTGAACACTTGAATAACAGACCTGTTACCTCCCAAACTAGCATGTGTGATTGAAGTCCTGAAGATGCAAACTAGCTTGAGGGGAGCCAAGGGAGACAGGCCAATGTCATTATACCTATCCCCTCTCGCTTTAGGTTGGCTCTTCTCCAACTCAAGAGGGAGTGTTCCCTAGGGCAAAGGCAATTATGAGCAAGGTGATTCCAATAGGGTTAACCTAGCAAATGTTTCTAGTATAGAGATATACATTGTACAATGGGATGGTGGGGGGATAAGGGACCCACTCCAAGGGACCAGTACCAATCCAACCTAGGGAAAATGGAGTCAATAGATCACTAACTTAAAGGGCCTTGCTTTAAAGATCATCTAGGCAATGAGAGAGCTCTAGGAAACCCTAGTCTCAATGGATTTATTGGAGGGTTCAACTTGCAATCACAAGGGGAAGGACCAATCCTCCATTCACTTATTTCTTGAGTGAAACCCTGCACTAGAAGGGGTTAGAATTGCACCATCCGAATGAAAGACAATGTAAGGAAACACCTCTCTCTATGCAAGAACTTCATTTGGATAAAAAATAAAACCTTATCCAAGATCCAATCCACTTAGACAATCATGCCCCTATAGTAGCTCAAGGGAAGTAACATGGACAATGCTAGCAAATATGATCTCCAATGGATAAGCACAATAGCAAGAGAGATGGCACATTAACAAGAGAGAAACCCTTAGACAAAATTTGTTCCAAAGAAGGATATTCAATTAAGCTCCAAAAGAGAGAAAGCTCCAAAGATCCAACCACGAGTTCAAATGCTGAAGTGCCTCTCTTTATATAGGAGTAGCTCAAACTTCCTTTACAATAAAATATTCGTTATTTCCTTAGATCTAGCCTAGGGTGGAGTAAAATACACAAAAACCCCACTAGACAACCAAGTCCTAACAAATTAATAAATAAAGTGGTCAAAGTCACATGTACAATAGAAGAAATACACAAGACACCAACAAAGGAGGACACCTCCATCAAGCCAGGTGATGATACCATGTGGCCTCCAAAGGCCCCTTCAAAGAAGACTCTCATGCAGCCAAGAAATGTCCACAAAGCAATCCAATGGTGTCCACAAGAAGCAGCCCCATCCAATGTCCAACTAAGGGAACACTCCAATAAACATTGAGTTCAATATAATAGGCAACCATTAGATGAAATAAGTATTCCACTGAAGCTGTGCCCTCTCCAACTGCTGGACGGCCTTCAAATGATGGGACTACTACAAATACACCTTTCAAAATTGAATGCTGCTCCAAGCCTGTGATAATCGGAGAGGGGCCTTCACAGAAATATGTGAGAAAGGATGGAGTAAGACTGTATTAAAGAGACGGCTCTCCTTTCTGGGCTCTTTTCTTAAGGGCTGATATCAAACTTTATGGAAAACGACCTCCTTTAATATATGTGCATCAACTCACTCAAGGCTGCAATGCTGAGATCCAACAGGCTGATCACTTTTCTCCTCATCAAGGTGACAGGAAACTTTCCAAAACTGATGCCTCTGCTGCTGGATTATTGTTTGGGACTGTCCTGATTCAAAGCTGAACGCATTACAGGTGATGCTCTTAATCCTCCTTGGGTTTGGATGCTTTCAAAATGTGTTGAAAGGGCTGATTGCTGCTTTCTTCCCCTCCATTAGACCTCAGTACTAAACATCAGAAGGCTGCTACAGGTCTGCTGTCCATGTTTTATGCACATAATAGCCAATTGGTATGTCAAAACAAACCCAGAACTACTCCAAACTGAGACCATGCCATTCTTAATGTGGAGTGCTGTACTTAGATTGATCCAGAAGTGATAAAGATGAGAAATGAATGCTGCAATAGGGACAAAAATGCAGATTGGCATTTGGCCCCTCCAAATGATATACCGAGACCCAATCCTGACCCAGGACTTCAACAGTGAGGCGAAAATGTGCTCAGAACTGTCTAAAAATGCTCAGCAGTGCCAGGGAATAGCCCAGAATGAATTTTATTGTTGTCAAGGCTCACAATACATGCCACTTAAAGCAGCAAACTCAACCCAGAATTGCTGTGCAAGGCTGTTGTAAGGTCTGAAAGTGCCCAGAGTTGAAGTTCGAGGCTGGTTATGCTCAGAACATGTTTATTCAAGGCCTTCTAAGTTTTCACTACTGGTCTACCTTCCAAAAACCTCCCAGAATGCCTCCTCTCACCTTGCTTGGGGATTGAATGATTCATTAGTCCTCTTTTTGGCATCTTCTAACTACCAACTGCAGTTAGGGCATCATCAAAACCTCAGCAAAACATCATCCTAAACAATGTCAACCCCTTCTCAAGAGTGTGATCAAAATCACACGTGGACACCCATACAAAATGGGCAGTAACAAGACCGTTTTAATTAAAGAACCCTGTTGCAGGTTGGTAATAGATGGAGTTGGGTCAACATGATAGTTTGGTGCTCAAGGTGCCAAGTTCCCATCTATTGGGAAATTATTAACAAACAAGTAAGCAAATACAAGAATATACACCACAGAAATAACTCATAGATCAAAGATTAATACACCAAGATTTATGTGGTAAAAACTTCAAAGGGACATCCATGAAGCAACAAAAATGTTGTATTATTGTGCAAGAAAGAAAGACTTACATCCAGTGCATCACTTTACTCTCTATCTTGTGTGGCATTATGGAGAATTGGCCCTCCATGATCTTTAAATAGAGATTATGGACCAATAATGTGATTAGATACTGGTGATTATTAAGAAAATGAGGAGCATCAGATCACCTATGCACAAGATAGAATAGTGAATGTCAAGTAACTCTAGTACAAAAAAGCTCTAGATAAACATTGAAAGAAAATGTGGGTGATCTATCATATGCTGGACTGCGGAAGCTTCAAAATTCTTAAAATACACACAATTAGTGCATTAGACCAAACTGGTCTTAACCGACTTCTTAATGTCTAATATCCTAACATGAAATCCTCCTCCCTTTTTAAAGTTCGTAATGTGTAATATCCTAACATGAAAACCTCCTTCCTTTTTAAAGGAGGCTTAATACCTTCTACCTTCTCTTTTAGTCATTTTGCAATTCTTTCTTTCTATACCAAGTTGTTCTTAAGGGTGAGTGTAAGTATATTAGACATTATGAGGTTGCCTAAGATCAAATTGGTCCAATTTACTAGTCACATGTCCTTCTAATGTGTTTCTCTAGTGTGCTCTTGTACTTTAGTTATTTGATGATTTTCATTCAATCTTGTGTAGGTGATTCAATGGTCCACATATTCTTGGTATTCATGATATTCAATCCGTGTCTTTTCAATTTATGAGGTCTATACTCTCTATTTAAAGATCACGGAGGGTCATTTGTCCATGATGCCACATGACAATAAGTGGAGTGATGTACTAATGTAAGCCTTTCCTTTTTTAGAAATGACACAACATTATTTTGCTTTGTAGATTTTTCATTGTGGATTTTACCATGTAAATTTTGATGTCTTTATCTTTGACAGGAAGTTATTTCTTTGTGTTGTTTGTTAATGTGGTTTCCTTGCCATTGATTTCCCAACATGATGTTAGAGTGCTTGTGAGGTTAACCCCTATTTTGTTCGAAGATTGAGGTAGCCGAAAACTATGGATTGTTTTGTTCTCATTCCAAAGATTTGTTCTTTATTTCCATGATTGGGTTTAGTAGTTGTATTGATGAGTATTTGAAGAACTCTAGAGCCCTTTTCTCTGTATTCAATAGGATCCATGAGAGGTCCCTGTTTAAACCTTGAAGATTAGAACTTGCAAAATTATGCATTATGGAGGAAATCTCATTGTTCCTCTATCCCTACAATAGTCTTTTTATTTAAATATGCCTTTTGTTTTGTCGAAAAAGGATTTCATTTTCCCCACATCTAAAGATTTTCTCCCAATCTATCGTGGTCATTCATTTAAAATGGGTAAAGAACCTTGATTTATTAATGTTTCAATTTAATAATTTTTCGAAGAGTTGCTTGATTTTTGGGCATTGTTCTTGGCTTCCAATGGTTTTTTTGTGTTTTTTTGGTGAGTTATGAAGTGGATTTTGGCCATTGTTTTGACCCTATATGATTATGTGGCCTCAAAGATTCCATTGTGGTTGTAGGTCAAATTTAGGTGGGAGGTTGAGCCCTTACTCTACCTTGGCCCAGGAGCCATCATTGGTTCCTTCTTTAGAGCTCAAGCCAACTTGGCAATACTTTTTTCTCACATTGCCTTCTTTTTCAAGTTCCTTTCTTCACAAGGTTCCTTTTACAGTGGAGGTGCACCCTCTTGCTTACCACGATCACGAAGGCCATGCCTTGGGCATCCTACCCATGTCAATTTTCTATTGGAGTGACACCTCACATGGCCCCTCCTCCACTATTGACAATGGCACTCCCTCCACCTTGGGTTCTCTGCCTTGGTAAGGCCCCTTCACATTGTCTCCCATGACATATTGCCATTGGCAGGTCCCTTATTGTCGACCTCCACATTAGTGTGGCACCCATAAGGGTGTTACCTTACTACCTCTGCCATTGAGTTAGGACTTGCCACGTCAGTGACTTCACTCAAGCCACTTGCCACATAGAGAAGTAGAGACCACATCAACTTGATAGTAGACTCATAGATCCCTTCTTAGGTGGACATCTCCTTGCTTTCCATGTGGACATTCAGTGGCATCATATTGCCACATATTACCATAGAACAATTCTGTGTTACCCATGTGTCATGTCATCGTAATTGCCACATTAGTGATATGCCTAATTAGTAGTGATGTGTTAACATTGTGAAACATCAGTTGCCACATTAATAGTGCAAGACTCCCTTCTGTTTGCATTTTTTTATTTTTGAAGCTGATTTTCTAACATAAATTAATTTTTTTTTGTAACCTCAACCCAGTTTCAATTTCAATTCACTGCATATGGTTTAATGCCCAAACCCCAATGTGCATGTTCATAAAAATTAAAATTTTAACTTGAAAACTTGAAACACATGAGATAATTTCAACTTTTGCAAACTCATAAATTTATGGCAGCCTACTTTTCCCTACTTTGAAAAATTATGACAACCAACACATGTGAAACTTTAGACTCATAATTTTGACCAAAATGGTCTAGGAAAAAACCCGAAGGGAAAATTTGTATGAGAGCGAATTTTATTATTTATTTATGCAAAATACAAATCAGAACAACAATACTTATCTCCCTTATATCTTCTTGAAAAACGTGCCAGAATCACTCTAAGCCTATTGTACGGCTTGCCTCGATTTTTGTGTTGTACTGTCCACATGTGTGTCTGTATAGACTATTTTTTCCTCCTCGAAAATTGTGCCCATTGTATGACTTGTTAACAACATTAAATGTTGTTCAAACCACCTCAAAATCAGTGCCAAAATTGCCTTGATTTGCATGTTGTACAGATTGTATGAAACTCCTGCTGTACGACCTTGTCTCGAAAATTTTCCTGTTGTACGGTACTGTACAGTTCAGTCTCGAAATCAGTGCCTGCTGAATGGTTTGCCTTAAGAAATGTGCCAAACACCTGCTCTTCTTCACTTTGGAATTTGTGCAAGAATTTTATGCACTCTCTCTCTATCTCTGGAATGAAATCTCTTCAAACCCTTAGTTTTCTTTTCTTGCTCTTCTCTCTCAAAATTCTCTTTTGTGCAAGTGAACAATGAATTCTCTCATGTCTTTCCCTAACCTTTTTGTTTAAGCAATCACCATTGGAAAATCAATGCCAAGATTAAATCATAATTAGATGAGATCTACGGCCAAAATCAAATCTCATTTTTTTTCATTAAAAAACATTTTAATAACTTTTTAAACATTTAATTTGAGACATTAATTATGCACCCACATTTTTTTATCTCATTAAAGTCACAAATAAACTTTATAACTCATATTAATTTATAAAGTGACTTTATCATTATAAAGCCAATCTCATATTAAAAGTGTCCTTGTCCACCCCAAGGCAAAAATTAATGGACAAACACTTCATAGGTGAAATTTCAACACTCCCTCTTACCAAGGAAAGTGTTCTTCACCACCCCCATTTTGTCTTCGAAATGAATATGCTTCCCTCTTCCCAAAGATTTCGTAAGAATGTCTGCTACCTGCTCATCAGTAGAAATGTACTGCAACTTCACAACTTCTCTTTGAACATAGTCTCTAATGAAGTGATATTTGATATCAATATGTTTTGACTTGTCATGAAACACCAAATTCTCTGAGAGCTTGATGCAACTTTGATTATCACAATAAATAGTAGTAGACCTTAGCTCCTGACCAAATAAGTCAACCATCAACTTGCGAAGCCACAATGCCTCACAACTAGCCTGACTAGTTTCTATGTATTAAGCCTTTGCAAAACTCAAAGCAACGGACTTTTGCTTCTTATTGAACCACGATACAATTGCCGAGCCCAAATTGAAACAACAACTGGAAGTGCTCTACTAGTCCGAAGCACAACCTACCTAATCTGAATCGGTGAAACCAACCAAGCCCACTCCATCCGACCTTGTGTAGTCCATACCATAGTCTACTGTTCCAACAAGATATCTCAAAATGTGTTTTGCGATTGTCCAGTGCACTTTCTTGGGCTCCACCATGAACTGACTAAGAGTGTTCACTGCAAAACTCATATCTGGTCTGGTGTTGACTAGATACTTCAATGAACCAATAAGTTGATGATATAATGTAGGATCCACCAAATCTCCCTCAGAAGCATGAAGCTTCTTCTAGTGGGTGATCATGGGTGTGGACATGGGCCTTCACTCCTACATCTGATTTATCTTCAGAACATTTGCATCATATTTTCCTTGTCCCAGGAAAACATGTCCATCCTCCTGCCACACCTCCATGCCCAAGTAGTAATGCATCAACCTAAGGTGTCATCTCAAACTCTGAAGCAAGATTTTTCTTGCATGCCTCAATCAGGTGCTCTCCCTCTATAATGAATAGGTCATCAACATATAGCAGAAGAATGAGCGAATCACCTCCAACCACAATGAAGTATAGGTTGGGATCAACCTCACTCTTTTGAAACCCAATCGAAAGCAAATATGAATCAATCCTCGAGTACCAAGCATGAGGGGCTTGCTTCAGATCATATAAGGCCTTTTTTCAGCCCACACACTTGAGACTCCCTCTCATGAATCTCAAATCCCTGTGGTTGCTCCAGATATACCTCCTCTTGTAGAAGACCGTTGAGAAAAGTGGTCTTCACATCCATTTGATGAAAATCCTCCAACCCATCTCTGCAACAATGGAGATCACTGCTCTGAAAGAAGAAAATCTAACAACCAGCGCAAAGGTATAATCCTAATCAACTCTTTCTACCTGTGAGAACCCACATGCTACAGATCGAGCTTTGTACTTCTCGATGCTACCATTTGCAGCATGCTTGATTTTATAGAGCCACTTGGAAGTCACAACTGACTTCCCCTTAAGTCTCGAAACAATCTCTCACACACCATTCTTCATGATGAAATTGTACTCTTCCATCATGGCATCTCTCCAAACTTGATGTGTTGATGCCTCCTCATAAGTAGTAGGCTCGGACTCACGCACCATCGCCATGTAACTGGAAAACCTCTCTAGTGCCCTACTCTCTCTGAACTCCCTCCTAGGTGGCCCAACAGATTCCTTAACTTCCTCTACAAGCTCCTTAAGCCAACTTGGCTTTCACTTCTTGGAAGTAGCATCCTGTGGCGGACCCTCTTCTATATCCTCATCTAACGACTGTCTCCTTGAAGAAGTACATGTGAGATGAGATCTTGTACTTGGTAAACCTGAACATGAAGCATGTGTGCCTGAATCACATGAAGGTGAAACCTGTGATCCTGTGACCCATGAACCTGTTGTTAGACACTGAGAGGGGGGGTGAATCAGTGTGACACCAATTTTATAACTTTTCTTAACTTGTCACAATTAACTACCAATTCATCATTCCATTATTCTACCAATCTCGTAATCATTATATAAACATCTTTCACTTCATCATTCACATATCATAAGCATTTGAATCATCAAGAACCACAACACAAAAGAACACAACACCATATAATTTAGTAAAGTTTTGTATTAGTTTTAGTCTGGCTACAACCGTTAGGTAAAATCAGCACCTACTGATACATAGAGCACTTACTCTGCATCCAAGACCCTGCCTAGTTTTCTTAGACCCTGCTAAGAAGGGCTTGAGGTATCCTAACCTCAAAAGCAAGACAAGCTTGCATTTACAGTTAAAGCTCACTGTCTCAACATCACATCAACATCACTTGTCTCTTTAATCTGTTCTGCTGCCGCTCATATGCTCATCATCTCTGTTCATCATCTCAGCTCCTAGTCATAGGTCTGCTCATCAATCTATTCATCAATTCTGTTGCTCATAGATCATCTTGTTCATATGATCATTGCTGCTCATGACTCTTTGGCCAATCCTTCTTTTGTTGGTCAACTCTGCTGTTCATTCTATGTGATTCATCCTCTTCTCTGCTTACAATTCTTTACTGCTACAATGTTGATGATCAATGCATCATCATCATCATAATTGACTTATACACCACTGTCAACAATTTGTCACAGCCTCATGACAATATCATGTTGCTGCCCTACTCTCTCTGAACTCCCTCCTAGGTGGCCCAACAGATTCCTTAACTTCCTCTACAAGCTCCTTAAGCCAACTTGGCTTTCGCTTCTTGGAAGTAGCATCCTGTGGCGGACCCTCTTCTATATCCTCATCTAACGACTGTCTCCTTGAAGAAGTACATGTGAGATGAGATCTTGTACTTGGTAAACCTGAACATGAACCATGTGTGCCTGAATCACATGAAGGTGAAACCTGTGATCCTGTGACCTGTGACCCTGTTGTTAGACACTGAGAAGCGGGGTGAATCAGTGTGATGCCAATTTTATAACTTTTCTTAACTTGTCACAATTAACTACCAATTCATCATTCCATTATTCTACCAATATCGTAATCATTACATAAACATCTTTCACTTCATCATTCACATATCATAAGCATTTGAATCATCAAGAACTATAACACAAAAGAACACAACACCATATAATTTAGTAAACTTTTTTTATTAGTTTTAGTCCGGCTACAACCGTTAGGTAAAATCAGCACCTACTGATACATGAGCACCTACTCTGCATCCAGGACCCTGCCTGGTTTTCTTAGACCCTGCTAAGAAGGGTTTGAGGTATCCTAACCTCAAAAGCAAGACAAGCTTGCATTTACAGTTAAAGCTCACTGTCTCAACATCACATCAACATCACTTGTCTCTTCAATCTGTTCTGCTGCTGCTCATCTGCTCATCATCTCTGTTCATCATCTCAGCTCCTGGTCATAGGTCTGCTCATCAATCTATTCATCAATTCTACTGCTCATAGATAATCTTGTTCATATGATCACTGCTGCCCATGACTCTCTGGTCAATCCTTCTTCTGTTGGTCAACTCTGCTGTTCATTCTATGTGATTCATCCTCTTCTCTGCTTACAATTCTTTACTGCTGCAATGTTGATGATCAATGCATCATCATCATCATAATTGACTTATACACCACTGCCAACAAATTGCCACAGCCTCATCACAATATCATGTTGTTGCCAAGCTTCACAACTATCTCTGTCAGCTTCTCTGCCATATCAATCTGATTAATTTAATTGGCTACTACTTAAACAACTTGCCCTACTGCTGTCAATGTCATGTCTCTTTGCTCATTAGCACTGTTCTTTATCTTCTGCTCATTGAGGGTCAACACATCAAAGTTTGACTTATGTCCTCAAAGTCTACTCTAACAATACTGCTGGTCAATCAGCTCATCAACAGTTGCTCATATTGATCATCAGCTCTACTGCTCAAGGTTCATGCCAATCACATCTAGTCTGCTCTTATCATCAAGTTAGGGTAGTCATCTCCCTAAAATGTGCATCATCCTTATACTTCATTAATAGCTTCAGGGGCTGTTATCTTCATGCTTGTCGACCTCTATGCATAGATTTGTGTATGCTTTCACTGTGTGTGTTTTGGGAAGACCTTACAAAACATATCTACAAATACTCCAAACTTCAATGCACTCATATTATACTGATATTCCAAGGTCAGATGCCATCAGTGAACGACCATTCACATAAATCATGTATGCATATACATTGCACCTGAGTTGTACTTTAATTACCTTAGTCAACTTAAATCAGAGCTTAACCAGATGAAGCAACTTGCTAGCTTTCAGATGCCTTAGGCTTGATTACCTTGTGCATACTAATTCAACATAATTCAAAGTTAAACATACCTGGGACATGCTTCTTCAATTGTTCGAGTGTGAGTACAACTTAGATAGCTCTGCTTTGGATGCCTTGAAATGTGTAAAACCTTCAACCTTGAGTTGAGAAGACCTTCTCCAAAGGACTGTCATCGTTAACCGAGACTTGTGTTTACCGTGCAAGGTGAAATCAAACACTGTCATACTTTGACATACACAGACTGTATATTAACTAAGACTGCCATGAACACTGTCAAACAACCCTAAACCCTGTCAGACCTTGGTCAAGACTGTCACCAATTTGGGACTGTGGAAGGATATCAGTCACCATGCAACTCTAGCAGCATTCAGACTTGTATGTATATGCTAAGGAAGAATCCAAGCCAAGCCAACCTTGAACTGTTTGTACTCAAACATGTCAACCCCGAACACAGTCACTTTGGATCTACTCCTCTTCCTACTCCTCTTCCTTGTGACTGCTGCAAAAATTCTCCTCCTATTGTTGCTCCCGCAAAAACTGATCCTGAGTCAACGAGCCCTACTTCTCTCTCAAATGTTGAATATGTTCTCTGCTGCTAGGTTTTGTGACTGCTTCAGATCTGTTTAGCTTGGAAATGTTCTATGTTGCCTTTGTGACCAAAGATCAGAGCTTCCTTGAACCTTCAAATTTTCTCCATCTCATAAAATATATATACACGAGATCTCAGAGTAGTCTATTCATCCACATACTTAAGTCCACTCATATCAACTGAGCAATCCAATTCTTCATAGGTCTGTATACATCAAGATTTTGACCTATCACTTCAACTGTGCTTATTAAAGTAGGTCATCCTCATAGTGCATAAAACTAGGGCTTCATGACAAACACTTGTGCAATTCAATCTTCAAGCTTGTACTGTTCAAACCCTAGGTTACTGTTTTGATCGTATGAATGGATGCTACAGTTTCTGAACTATCATATCTTGCAATGGTTTCAGGTCTCTATAATTGCTGGAGTAACCCCATGCAAGTCTCAATCAGACTATTGTACCAAAATGGAGAAAGGACTGGTGTATGCTAAAGAACAGGCCCAAGCAAGTGTGGAAAGCCTCCAACACTGCTGTTAGCTGTCTGCTCAGTCATCTGCTGCCATAAAAACGGACTGTTTTCCTTCTCTTCAAATTCGGGTCTGCTCCTCTTACCCAACTGCTGCCACCGAACTTTTACAATTGGCTGCTCCTCCAAAAATAAAACACAGACTGCTGCTACAAAACAGTCTCCACCGAGATTCCACAGAGTTGCTACTATAAATTCAAACAGCTTCTTACAAAATTCGGGTATGTTTCTCTACTTCAAACTGCTGCTACCCCCCCAAAAAAATAAAAAAATCAGTCACTCAATAGCTGCACCTCCAAACTTCCACAGTAAAAACCCTTCAAGAATTGCACAGTAAAATGCACCTCCGAAATTGCCTCAGAGCTGTCCTCGAAATTGTACTTCCAAAATTTAAAACATAAGAATTTTATTTATACTAAAGAATGTGGAAAAAAAATTAGTGGAGCCGACCTCTTAAAAAATTATTTTCATTTTTAATTTTTATTTTCAAAAGAGAAATTAGTGGAGCCGACCTCTCAAAAAAATTATTTCTTAATTTGAATTTGAAATTTTAATTTTAATTTAATTGTTGTAGGTTGGCCTACTTCTTCAAGGTCAACACTTCTTCAAACTTCAACCTTACAAAAAAATGGTTTTAGGGTTTGTTGTAAGGTTCACAAGCTCCACATTGATGTCAAAATTGATATGCCAACATCAAAGGTAGCATGCACATCAAGTGGACTCCATCTTACAATTTAAAGATTACATCAAGCCACTAGGGCTTCCAAGGACATGCCATCATTCCACGTGCAAGAGTGTCATCTACAATGACCATGGGCTCCATATCATCAACGCTTCCTCCAAGGTTCAAGAGTGGGTTCCAAGACAACCATCATCTTCATTGGTCATCGAGCCATTAGAGATTTATATGTCATGTACAAGGTGCCATCATGGGCTTCAAGCATGTCATCTAACCATGTTAAGAACAAGCAATGGGTTTCATGATCTTTGTAAGGCCATCAAGGTCTTCATCAGGGGTTCCAAGTCTTCATGGGCTTCTTCATCAAGCAAGGGGCTTCATGGTCTTCTTTAACCGCCTCAACCACATGATCCTGCATGATATCACCTGTGGGGTAGCTTGGTTTCTCCTGGGTTACCATGACACCATCAGAACATGAATGACCACAGAATGGGTCATTAATGCTTCTTCAACCCATCTAGGGCTTCTCTAACTTCTGTAAGATCTTCAGGACCATCTCCAGGGTCTTCAACGCCATCAGTAGGGTCTTTAACATCTTCAGCAAGGTCGTGGCATCAAGATCTAGTCTTATGGGTACAGGGACCTTGTCAACTGGGTACAAGGTGCTTCAAGGCACCAACCCACTCTGTAAGGGGTCTAAGGCATTGCAAGGTACAAAACCACTTTGTAAGGGGTCAAGCCATTGCAGGTGGGACTTGGTGGCATAAATGACATCCTGTGGGGCCACTGCAAGTCCATGTTGGCATCAATGACAGATTCATCAACACTTGTCGCTGTACTAGAAGTCCTTGTAGACTGTGTTCCTGAAACTGATGAACCTGTAACCTGTGACTTGTGACCCTGTGCCTTGACTCGTTGAACTCTGTGTTGTTGTCACCTGTGGAGTAGTAACCTGCTGCTGCTCCTTTGACTCCCGAGACTTTCTAAAGGCCCGCTCCTCCTCAAATCTCACCTCCCTCCTCACCACAACTTTCCTATGTGCAAGAAGGCATATGCAGAAAGCCTTTAAATTCTCGTCATAGCCAACAAACATACGCCCCTCTCCAGTAGCCTCCAACTTTGTCTTCTTCTGAAAAGGGGCATGGGAATATGTACGACATCCAAAAATCTGGAAGTGGCCTATCTCAAGCTTCTTCCTGGTGAGCATCTCCTCAGGATGTTTACACCCCAAGGCACGGTGCAGACTCCTATTTTGAACAAAAACAACTGTACTATAGGCCTCAACCCATAGAAAGAAAGGAAGACTCTGATTATGCATCATGGCTCTAGCTGCACCCACTATCGCACAATTCTTCCTTTTAGCCACTCCATTTTGTGTGGAGTGTAAGGAACTGTCAACTATGTCCTAATGCCCTCCTGTCTACAAAATTCATCGAATGCATTGGAGATATACTCACCCCCATTATCTTATCTGAGCACCTTGATCTTCTTTCATGTCTGGTTCTCCACAAGAGCTTTGAACCCTTGGAACTGAAGCAAGACTTCCTCTGATTTCTTACTTCTCAGAAAGTAGATCCAGGTCTTCCTAGAATAATCATCTATGAACGTGATGTAGTACTCAAAACTTGTCAAAGAGGTAGATGAAATTTAACAAATCTGACAAATCTGTAGCCATGTCTCTCAACATCCTCAAAGCTAAATGATGATGTTTTGAGTAACTCACTACCATCTTCCTGTGCCATAACTCACTACTGCTCTGTGTGTGTGCTCGTGCATGATGTGTGTTATAGTGTGATTTACCATACCTGATACATCATGCTTTAATGGTCGTTCCCTGTCCCTATGCAGACTCATTTTATCCCATTTGCTCACCATTACCTTGATGCTCCAATGGAACCCCTAAAAAGAAATTTCTGAATATATACACGGGTCACAAGTTTACAACCTGCATATACGCAGCTTGCATCATTGTTATCCACGTACATCGGGTTTTATACTAAAAAAAAAAATATTTGGAGTTTTCTCCATCAAGTAACAAATGCCTTGATCCTTGGCCTTCCATATGCTGGGAAACGCTCTGATTCGACCTTTCACTTCCCATTGAGGGGCTATATATTGAGCTATTATGAAGCATTGAAGGAGGAGAACTTTGGAGAGTAAAGAGATTATAGTGAAATTGTGCCCCAATTTTATATGCTTGAGTATGTATCCATTTGTTCTTGAAGCAACCATTAGTGTTCTTTCCCAAGCTTGCCTTTGTCTTTGTGAGCTTGCTATTGTATGGAGGATTGAAGTGGAGGCCCAAGTGGAGAGACTCGATTTCTCGATTTCGATGAGGTGCCGACAAGGGTTGTCATTTGTATCTCTTTTTATATTAATAGATAGTATCCATTTCTTGTTTGTTACATGTATAATTATGAATATTTGTATCCATGGATGTAATTACTTTGTTTACATGTTGGAATTGAATATGCTAGATTAGACTCTTAACACTTTATATATATCATGCTTGTGTATCCCTTTGTTGTTAAGGACGAAGTGTAGGGACAAGTTTGATTGAAATCTCAACGAGGATCTTCTTCGAACATCTGGAATAAGGTCTGATTCTCATCCCTTAGTTTTAGTTTCATTTATATATCTAGCATGTTTTGAAATGAATCGATTTCTAGTGTCATCCTATCTGTTGTGGTCCACCCCATGCCATAGGAAGTTTTCTCCGTAACAATGTAGCTGGAGAGAAGCTTGTACAATTTCCCACATCTAACTCCAATCGCATATGAAGTAGATGGTCCCTCTGCTTTGAGAAAGACGTGTATACTTTCCCATCTAAAACATATACCCCAAGCCCTCCATCCTCAATCATGGAAACTGAAACAAGATTCTTCTTTGTTGAAATATTGTAACTTCGAAGAATATTCTTTTGTGGTCCTCGATGGTCCTACCGGGAGAACCACTTGTATTATCTTGTACCCCAATGCTTCTAATAGGAAGAACTAATAAGAGTCATGAGGTTGTCCCCTCTATTTGTAAAGGTGGGTCATTAGCACCCCAATGTGGTTACTTGAGCCTACATGTGTAACTCGAGCCTACATGATTGACTTGAGCCTACATGTCGGATGAGTTAATTCAAGTGAGCGGATGAATATAAATAGAGGTGTGGTGCTCCTCATTTGAGACACACACACTCTCACTTGTGTAGCGCATTAGTGGAGAAGAGAAGTAGCTGGAGAAGGAGGAGGATCAGGCTTTGATGTCCTTGTTGGTTTTATCTTTTATCTTTTTGGGGCATTTATATTGAGGAAGCTTTTGCTGGGTTTTTCCCTTTAGGGTTTTCCCAGGATAAATCTTTGTGTCCCTTTTGTATGGTTGTACTTGTCTATCTTTCAGTGATCCTGTTTATATGCTTTTGTTATGAAAATGAAATGAAATACTGATGTCTTAGCTAAGCATATGAAAAGTTAACATGGTATCAGAGCCACCCTAAAAGAAGATAGTGTGCAGCTACAGAATCTAGGGATTCTTACGTTTTGGTTCTCTCTCCACAATCGATCAGCAAAAGAAGGCTAGGCTGACTCTCCATTGAAGGGCGCATCTTTTTGTCGAAGCAGAATTCAATTCCGAGCATTTTCAGTTTTCGGTGCGGGAAATTATGGCTTCTTGTAGAAGAAGAATTTTTGAGTGAGCCCAACATAGGATTGCTCTCCTCATCAAAATCGAAGTTTAGAGACCTGGATCAAGATTTTTGGTTGGGTGAAACTTCGGGAAAGTCAAACCCTAGTTTGACCCCGAGCTAGAAAAACCCTAAATACTAAAAATGCTAAGTTTTGGTACATTCGCTATATCCCAAGATTGACAAAGTTTCACGAGCTAAAAATTGCAGAGGCCGAAGATAAAATCCTGATGTACACTGTGTCCAAAATGTAGCCTCAGATTCACTATATTCTGGGAGATATGATCCCTCCAAGTTAGGGTTCTAGCCTCTTCCAGAATTCATCCCTAAATAGGACACCTGGGGAGAATTGCTATAGATTGGGATACAGAGATCCAAATGGAATTCCTGAAGATATTACAGAAAGAGCACGGACTGTACTTTTCGTGGTTCGAATTTCAGACCCATAAGATGAAACAGTGACACGTGGCAGGCTGTACAACTTCGATGTTCTGAACAGTCCTATAACAGGTCACCTTGGGAAATTGATCATAAATCCCAATTGGTGAAACCCACTCTGATTAAACCTATGGTGTTAGATCAGGGAAATGCGAGGTTACCTCAGTGCGAAATTTAAGACATAGAGGAGCAATAATTTCGGAGATATCACAGAAACAGTGACATGCATTTCTGCAGAAGAAATTGGAAAACTAGGGCTTCCTGTTCCGGGAGCTTTCCTCCACTGTTTTCAGAAAAGGGTACATTGGACAGCTCCATTTGAAGAGATATATATTTCTATCCAATCAGATCTGAAAGATTCCAAGTTTTGAAGATTAGGGTTTCTTTGACAAACCCTAGATTAGCCAGCTCCGAAAGCAGGACGGACACCTCAAATCGGTAAGATCTAATCTTTTGCTATTTAAATTTGAGGTTCTCATTTCAAAGTGATCTATCACATCAGCTTGTTGATAAGCTTGGTGAAGTTGATATCTTCCAAGCATGGAAGTATTTGATCTCTCTAAAGAAAATGAATTGGACACCTACATGAGTAGAGAGATTCCAGTTCTAGAGGAAGATGAGCCTCAAAGCCTTACACTAGAAGAACTTGATCAAGGCCAAGAAGATCATTGTTGATTCAATTACGGATCAACTTGTACCACAAGTGTCTTCTCTAAATACACCGAAGATTTTTGTTTCCTTGATCAAGCTATTTGAAGATAAGAACTTAAATCAAAATATGGCCTTGAGAAAACAACTGAAGAATCTGAAGATCCAGAATTCAGAACATCTTGAAGTGGTAGAAGAAGAAGTTGAGAATGCAGAAGTAGTGATAGCCACCTTGAATGGTCTCCAAGGATCATAGAATTCATTCATTCAAGGAATGTGTGCCAGAAGGAAGTAATTACTTTCAATAGACTCTGGGAAGTAGAAGAAAAAGCTCATCCCATAAGAAGAGAAGAAGAAAGATGGGAGCAATTGAAGATCAAGCTCTCACCATTCAAAGAAGATCCCTCAAGCGATGAGGGTTATGAAGAACTCAATTCTTGAAGAACCGCTTCTCCATCTTATCATTTAGATAAGAAATGATGATGTCATGAATGAAGAAGATGATGAAGTAGAAGGATAATGAAGGAGTCTACCCACGAAACAAATAAAGATAAGTATTCAATTGTCATTTCATGATATTGTTTTGTTATGCATTTGTTTATATTCAGTTGATGTATTATGCATGATAGATTGTTTGCATTAATACTACTAATATGCATGTGATGGGTAAGTAGCTCATGGTGCTATACAACTCTCCATTGCTACTTATCTAGAATGAAACCTCTTTGTTGACATATTGGATTAGTGCACAATCTCAATGATGTCATGGTAGATATGGATGAATATTGTATTGAATAAACAATTGCATGATGAATAAGAATTTGTCGTTATGCATTTGTTTTATGAAATAGTTCTAACCATGCAACTAGTGCATTTGAATTGTAGGAAAGGTCCTATACAACCTCCTACAAGAAAACAAGGATGAGACTTGTTCCGAAGAACAAGTGATGAAAATTCAAGATTCACTCCAATAAACATGAATCTGAAGATCCCAGGGTCAGAGACACCATGACGGAAGAAAGAGCTTCAGAGAGCCGTAGATCCACCTCGAGGGATGAAGACCACCATGCGTACGAGAGATAACTCAAGATGAAGAAAAGAATGCTATGAAAGAAGCTATGATCAAAGAATAACAGTTGATCATAGGGAATGATGTATACGATATGATTTCTAGACATAACAGGAAGTACATAGTATCTTCCATATGGATCTACAAGAACAAGTGTACAAAACAAGGTTCGTGATTTGGCTCAGAAAGAATAGACTATGACATGACATACTCTATTGACCAGTATATATCAAGCTTAGAACCACCTGTACAGAATGAAGAGGGAAGATGATACTCCACTTCAGGGGGAGTGACTACAGAAGATATCTGAGTTTGACATGGTACGACATGATGGACAACTTCCTCATGGATCGAGACTTTACCAAGAGTAAAGTGGGTTCCAACCTTCAAGGTTGAATGCAGAAGACTAGGATATGTTGATGACCTGGCAAGACGAACTCATGGAAGATGTTATGATGAAAGAATACTAGAATGATGTTTGGGATATAGTACTCAAACCAGAAAACAAGAATGTGGTATCTTCCAAATGGATTTGCAAGATAAATTATGTTATTGATAGAAGTAAGGAAAGACTTGTGGCTAGAGGTTTCTATAAGAAAGAGGGAATTAATTCTGAAGAGATAGTTACTCCAGGAAGTAAGGTACACTTCCTTCAGAGCTATCATGGTAGTTTCTTCCATGATGAAGTAAAGACAAGCCTTCCTTAATGGTATGATTGAGAAAGAGTTTTACATCGAATAGTCATGAGGATTTGAAGTTGAAGACAGATGGAATCAAGTATGAAAGTTGAAGAAGGCCCTCTATGGCCTGAAGCAAGATCCCAGAGCTTGGTATGGAAGAATAGATAGTTTCCTAATGAGCATGGGCTTTGCCAAGAGTAAAGTCGATCCTAACCTTTACTACAAGGTTGTAGAAGATGAACTTGTCATCTTGTTATTATATGTGGATGACTTATTCTTGACAGGGAATGAGAAATAGATTATGGAAAGCAAGAAGAAACTAGCAGAAGAATTTGAGATGAAAGACCTTGGGTTAATGCATTATTCCTAGGTCTGGAAGTATGGCAAAGTTCAGAAGGAATCCTTCTCAACCAGGGAAAGTATGCGGTAGAGATATTGAAGAGATTCAATATGTTGGAATGCAAAGTCATGGCCACACCCATGGACTCCAACTTGAAGCTATTAGCTGATGACTCATTAGAGTTAGTGGATGTGACTCATTATAGACAGATCATTGGGTCATTGATGTATTGAACAAATTCCAGACCAGACATTTGTTTTGTTGTGAATACCTTAGGTCAATATCTTGTTCAACCAAGATGGGTTCACCTAGTAGCTGCAAAACATGTGATGAGATATCTGAAAGGGACTATAGACTTTGGTTTATACTATGATTGTAGCCATGAGTATAGATTGTATGGCTACACAGATGCAGATTGGGCTGGAAGTATCTCAGACGGGAAAAGCACATCAGGTAGATGCTTTTGGGTCTGCTATGAGTTCATGGTTTAGCAGGAAACAGTCCAGTGTTTCTCTTAGCACGGCTGAAGCAGAATACATAGCAGATTGCCTTGCTAAGTTGTGAAGTCATATGGTTTCGGAAGCTGATATCAGGTCTCTTTGACCTGAAGATGGATACTACAATGATTCTATGAGATAACCAGAGTTGTGATGATAGAGAACCCTGTGTTTCGTCGTAACACATAGAAATCCGATATTTCTACATACAAGATAAAGATGCAGATGATGATGTTTCAGTATTCCCATACTGAAGATATAGATGATGCTTTCAGTATTCACATACTAGAGATACAGATGGTGATAGTTCAGTATTCACATACTGAAGATGTAGATGATGATGGTTTAGATGGTGATGTGTTGATGAAGCCTCTGTCCCGAGTAAAGTTTGAACACTTTCGAGACAAGCTTGGTGTGGTTTGGAAAGACCTTCCTTGAAAGGGGGAGTAGTGATGTTGCAATGGGATTGTATCATCCTGGGACATATGTCCAGAAGTGATCCGGTGACGTCGGTCATCGAGAATGTAGCAGGATTGTATCATCCTTGAACTTCGGTTTAGAATGGATCTGGTGAACTTCGGTCATCGAGAAGGTGGCAGGATTGTATCATCCTTGGACTTCGGTTCAGAACGGATCCGGTGAACTTCGGTCATTGAGAAGGTGGCAGGATTGTATCATCCTTGGACTTCGGTTCAGAACGGATCCGGTGAACTTCGGTCATTGAGAAGGTGGCAGGATTGTATCATCCTTGAACTTTGGTTCATAACGGATTCTGTGAACTTTGGTGATCGAGAAGGTAGTAGGATTGTATCATCCTTGAACCTCGGTTCATAATAGATCCGGTGACTTCGGTACTCGAGAACGTGTGTTGATCCCGTAATTCCAATAGGAAGGATTGTCTGAGTTCCACAACTGTGTTGATCCCGTAATTCTGAAAGGAAGGATCGTTAGTAACTCCGTAAAGACCTAAATCCTGTAATTCCAAAAGGAAGGATCATTGAATTGATCCCGTAATTCCAATAGGAAGGATTGTCTGAGTTCCACAGATGTGTTGATCCCGTAATTCCGAAAGGAAGGATCATTAGTAACTCTGTAAAGACCTAAATCCCATAATTCCGAAAGGAAGGATCGTTGGTAGCTCCGTAAAGACTTGATCCTGTAATTCCAACATGAAGGATTGTCTGAGTTCCACAGATGTGTTGATCTCGTAATCCAATAGGAAGGATTGTCTGAGTTCCACAAATGTGTTGATTCCGTAATTCCGAAAGGAAGGATCGTCTGAGCTCCACAAATGTGTTGATCCCGTAATTCCGAAAGGAAGGATCGTTAGTAACTCCGTAAAGACCTAAATCCTGTAATTCAGACAGGAAGGATCGTCTGAGTACCACAGACATGTTGATCTCGTAATTACGAAAGGAAGGATCATGTTGATGTTTTGATGATGATGATGTTGATGTTTTGATGATAATGATTTTATGATGATGATGATGTTGATGTTTTGATGATAATGATTTTATGATGATGATGATGTACTGATCGAAAGATCAGAGTGTGATGATGATGATATTTTGATGTTTTAATGATGTACTGATCGAAAGATCAGAGTGTGATGATGATGATATTTTGATGTTTTAATGATGTTGAATGTTTTGATCATAATGATGTTTTGATGATGTTGATGTTTTCATGATGATGATGTTTTTATGATGATGATGATGTACTGATCCAAATATTAGAGTATGATGATGATGTACTGATCGAACGATCAAGAGTATGATGATGATGATGTACTGATCGAAATATCAAAGTGTGACGATGATGATGATGACATACTGATCAAAAGATCAGAATATGATGATGATGATTCTGTTCGAGAGTTGAAGTATGATGATGGTGCTGATCACGATGTTACTAATCAGAATGTGATGATGTTGCTGATCGAAAGGTCAAAATGCTGAAGATGTCTTTGCTGATCGAAAGATCAAAGTGTTGAAGATATTGCTGATCAAAATGCTGAAGATATTGGTGATGATCGAAAGGTCAAAGTGCTGAAGATGTTGCTACTGATCGAAAGGTCAAAGTGTTGAAGATGTTGCTGAAAATGTTGCTGATCAAAAGGTCAAAATGCTGAAGATGTCTTTGTTGATCGAAAGATCAAAGTGCTGAAGATATTGCTGATCAAAATGCTAAAGATATTGGTGATGATCGAAAGGTCAAAGTGCTGAAGATGTTGTTGCTAATCGAAAGGTCAAAGTGTTGAAGATGTTTCTGAAAATGTTGCTAATCGAAAGGTCAAAGTGCTGAAGATGTTGCTACTGATCGAAAGGTCTAAGTGCTGAAGATATTGATCAAAGTGTTGAAGATGTTGCTGATCAAAAGGTCAAAAGATGCTGATGTTGATTAAAGAGTTGCTGTCGTCAAATATTGAAGACAAAGACTATATGATGTTGAAAAGCTTCCAATGATTTATAGATGTGTTACCCTGATGATGTTGATGATGTCCTCTCTTACTATTGTTGTTGTTGATGTTGTTGTAGAATACCCTTCTCGTTAAGGGGGAGTGTTGAAATATTGTAACTTCGAAGAATATTCTTTTGTGGTCCCCAATGGTCCTACCAGGAGAACCACTTGTATTATCTTGTACCCTGATGCTTCTAATCGGAAGAACTAATAAGAGTCATGAGGTTGTCCCCTCTATTTGTAAAGGTGGGTCATTAGCACCCTAGTGTGGTTACTTAAGCCTACATGTGTAACTCGAGCCTACATGTCGGATGAATTAATTCAAATGAACGGATGAATATAAATAGAGGTGTGGTGCTCCTCATTTGAGACACACACACTCTCACTTGTGTAGCGCATTAGTGGAGAAGAGAAGTAACTGGAGAAGGAGGAGGATTAGGCTTTGATATCCTTGTTAGTTTTATCTTTTATCTTTTTGGGGTATTTATATTGAGGAAGCTTTTGCTGGGTTTTTCTCTTTAGGGTTTTCCCAGGATAAATCTTTGTGTTCCTTTTGTATGGTTGTGCTTGTCTATCTTTCAGTGATTCTGTTTATATGCTTTTGTTATGAAAATGAAATAAAATACTGATGTCTTAGCTAAGCATATGAAAAGTTAACATTCTTCATCCCAAGGACGTACAAGACATCCCTTAGTAACATGGGATCCATGGAATCCCTATCATAGCGGACTGTCCCACACCCATTTTCTCTCACCACTGTATCGTCATCCAACATAACCTCCAACTCCAAGCATGTCTCTGAAATCTTAGTGAACATGTCTCGAACACCTGTCATATGACTCGAAGCTCCACTATCAATGTACCATGTGGAGGGAGTAGTGGAAGCACTCAGTGAATTCCCAACGGTCATATAATGCTCAGTTTGGTACTCAATATCCCTTATGGTGATGGATGATGCTCTCTCTCTACAACCACCAGCAAAGAGAGAAAACTCTCTCTCAAATCTGGCAGCATATTCATCAATCTCTGTTGACGCTGCTATCTGTTTTTTATTATTCTTTTTGTTAGGGCATTGTTCAACATAATGCCCAAACTTCTGATAAGCAAAGCATTTCACTTTGCTCATGTCCTTCTTCTCGGCATCTTGTTGCTTGGTTCCACCCTTGGAACCCTTCTCGAACTTCTTCTTCTTACCCTTCCCTGCTAATGCCACATTCTCCTCATCTTCCTTGCTGTGAGATGTACTCCCTTGTACATACCCTCTCTTGGTCTCCTTCTGAATGAAATCGTCCAAAAGACGATCTGATGGAAGCATGTGCTCACGAGCAACCACTGACTCCACGAATACATCCCATGGTTTCATCACACAATTCAAGGTTGTACGTACCAACTCAACACCCTGTATCACCTCCCCAACAACTCCAAGCTCATCACGAACCTGTGTGATCTTGGTGAGGTAAGCGGTCATGTTCTCACGCTTGTTCATCTGAATACTCTTTAACTTCTCCCTTAACACCATTTTCTGGTTTTCATTGGAACTATGGTAAATGTTAGTCAAAGTAGTCCATATCTAATGAGCATAGTCTTTACCTAATACATGTGGAATCACATGGTATTTTATTGCCTCAAGAATGATTCTTTTAGCCTTTATGTCCTTCTTGTAAAATATGGCTTTAGCTGTTGCGTCTGTAGGAACTGTCACTAGATTGGTTGTAGTATTGTTTACTATATCCCATAGTTCATTATCCTGCAGTATCAACACTATTCTAGCTTTCCACAGGATAAAATTTACCACCCCATCCAACCTGTCATCTATCCTAAGACCGATAGCCATAATCACAACTTAGTCCAAGAAACATGTTTCTTCTCAAAACCTTGTTTTCCTGCATCTCTCCAAGTCTAAAATAAATTTATGAGTTTTATTTCCAATCTTCACTTGTGCTCTAATACCATGAATTTTTTTGTAACCCCAACTCAGTTTCAATTTTAGTTCACTCCATATGGTTTAATGCCCAAACCCCAATATGCATGTTCATAAAAAAAAAAATTTAACTTGAAAACTCGAAACATATGAGATAATTTCAACTTTTGCAAACTCAGAAATTTATGGCAGCTTACTTTTTCCTACTCTGAAAAATTATGACAACCAACACATGAAATTTTAGACTTTGAATTTTGACCAACATGGTCCAGGAAAAACCCCAAAGGGAAAACCTGTATGAGAGAGAATTTATTATTTCTTCAAGCAAAATACAGATCAGAACAATAATACTTATTTCCCTTATATCTTCTCGGAAAACGTGCCAAAATCACTATAATCATGTTGTATGACCTACCTTGATTTTTTTATGTTGTATGATCCACACATGTGGCTGTATGGATTGTTTTTTCCTCCTAAAAAATTGTGTCCATTGTATGACTTGTTAACAACATTAAATGTTGTTCAAACCACCTCGAATTTCATGCCATAATTGCTTCAGTTTGCATGTTGTACGGACTGCACATAATTCCTTATGTACGACCTTGCCTCGAAAACTGTGACTTTTGTATGATGTACAGTTTAGTCACGGAATTCATGCTTGTTGAATGGTTTGCCTTGGGAAATGTGCCAAACACCTCTTATTCCTCACCTTGGAATTTGTGCACAAATTTTATGCTCTCTCTTTATCTCTAAAATGAAATTTCTTCAAACCCTTCCATTCTTCTCCTCTCTCAAAATTCTCTTTTGTGAAAGTGAACAATGAATTCTCTCATGCCTTTCTCTAACCTTTTTGTTTGAGTAACCACCATTGGAAAATCAATGGCCAAGATTAAATCATAAGTTGATGGAAAATGAAAGCTAGCAGACCTAAAGTTCTCTTAATCAGCTTGATACTGATCAAAATATCCTTCCATAATCTTTAATCCGCAATTCTGTCATTTCGCAACTCCACATTTCCGCAATATTGAGTTTTCACAAATCAATCCTTTCACAATTGAGTCCTTCTGCAACTCCACCTTTCTACAATCTTGAGTTTCCGCAGCTCAATCCTTCCCCGACTGAGTCTTCCGCAACTGTCTTTCCGCAAGCTTCGTTTCACAAGGCCTTTTCCGCAAGGCTCTTTCTGCAAGGTCCTTTCCACAATCTACGAATTGCGGATTGCAGGTTCACCAAATTTCACAACTGAACTTCCGCAACTTTGTGGCCGCAACGGTCATTTCCGCATGCGGATTGTGGGTCCTCCTTCCAACTTTTGCAAAGTTGGCTCTGTCAATTCGATTTTTCTAAATCATCGATTCTTTGTGGCCTCACTTCTGACCGTCGATCTGTTGCGGGTTGTGGATCTCTCCTTCACACTTGCGGATCACCACTTCTCGTTTGCAAGAATTAGTCACAACCGTTGATTTACTGAATTTCACAGATTCTTGGATTTTTTTTACTGCGACAATCGAATTAATCCATGGAATGATTAATTCGTGATGCGGAAACGACTCTACGCTATTGGGGATTCTTCAATGTTTTGTCGAACCATCAAATCACATGCACATAGACACATAGAGCTTAAAATCATGTTTTCTGGTTATTGAAGGAAGACAACAAATATATGAAAGCACACGTAGAGATTTTAAAAACTCTGTTCTTCATTCAATGAACCAACACACTTACATACTCTCTATTATCCTTTCCTTATGCATGCTAATACATTAGACTAAATACATTTAAATAGAGCTTCATCAACCTATCAGATTCGAATAGCAAGATTTGAACCCCTGAGAAATGAAATCTACAACTAACCTACCTCGAGCAACCTCTTACAAGATTCAAGGACAATAGTGGAAAATTGTCTGTTATTACAATCAAAATACATCCTAACAACTAGCCCTATCCTACTAGAATTTAAATACATGGAAATGCAAAAACAACATTGACTGCTTATTCAACAAACACATGACTTTGTCTCAATGCTTTTGCATCATAACTAGATGAAATCTAGGGTCAAAATCAAACCTCACTTTTTCTCATTAAAAAACATTTTAATAACTTTCTAAATATTTAACATGAGATATTAATTACACACACACCTTTTTAATCTCATTAAAGTCACAAATAAACTTTATAACTCAACATTAATTTATAAAGTGACTTTATCATTATAAAGTCAATCTCACTTTATAAACATAAGCTAGGGACCACATTTAAAGTGTCATTGTCCACCCCAAGGCACAAATGAATGGACAAACACTTCTTAGGTAAATTTTTGTTGAAATAATGTAACTTAGAAGAATATTCTACTTGTACTTTACATTATTATTATTCCTCCTTCGAGGGATGTCACTAATGTAAAAGTCATGAGATAAACCCTTTGTTGTAAGTTGGGTCAATAGTACCCTGAAAAGAATAATATAATTATTATTGTGAGTTTTCCTAAGTAGGTTGGCCCTGCCAAGTTTGATAGGTCGACCCAATTAGGGTAACATATTAGTTGGAAGATAAGTATAAATAGGGAGGCGCCCTCCCTCATTTATACACACTCACTCACTCATGTATTGCGCAAGAGAGAGAAAGAAGGAACACCAAAGGAGGAGGAAAAGTGTTTTTCGTGTTTTGGCTCTTATGCTTGGGGTTTGGTCTCTCTATCTTATGAGACTTTGTTCTTTGGTCATTGCATTATGATAATCTATATTGAGAAAGTTTTGCTGGGTTTTTTCCTATTGGGTTTCCCAGGGTAAATTGTTGTGTACCTTGTGATTGTGTTTCTTTCAGTGCTCATTTTTATGTTGTTATTGTGAAAATGTATTAAACGCTTATCAAGTTAGGACTTAAGCTATGACAACATATAAAGATTAACAAATTTAAATAGAAATCGTGTAATCATTTTTAATTTATTTTTAGTGTACTTCATTTAAGAGTGCATTTTTTGTGTGTTATACACTCAGGTGATTGGCTTTTAAGACTTCATTATCAGGGGTTTTGTTTCTCTTTTTTCTTAGAGACCTCTCTTTAATCCTTGTTTTTGTAACTTTTGAAGGGCGTATATTCGTCACCCATGCATCTTTTTTAGTGTTGTTTTGAAAGTATGTGTTTTATTCACTTGGCTTTTGTTTTTGTAGCCATTCAAATTATTTTCTTCATTTGACTAATTTGAGCTTAATTTACTTAAGCAATGTTGATTATTACTTACTACTATGTTTGGATGCGAAATTCAATGTTGATCTCTAACATTGATGGCCATAAATGGTTTTGACATTGAAAATTTTTGTAATTATTTTTAAATTTTTGACCCCTAGAGACATTAGAATACCGACATCTCTCTAGGGCGTTGGTAGGATGTTGGAAGGCTAAGATGACATTTTGTGGAGTTGACATAGTCAAACGTAATCAAATTAACATTGATTAGGTCTATTGGACATTGGTGTATCAACACGTTTGTAAAAATGTAAATTCCAAGAGAGATTGTGATGATTATGTCATTCTTTCAATGTTTGTATTAGATTATTTATTTTGGATACCAATGGTGACTTTTGTGATTGTTGCTAAATTTTTGGATCACTTTAGAGGTAAAATTTGTGAATATGTTTTGAATTGTGTTAATTTGTGAATGTATTTTTGGTGTACTAATGCATTGGTTTAATTTGTTGTAATTGATAACAATGTTAAATGATAATTTCAGTGCCCTTCCCGTAGTATTAGTGTAATAAGGTGACAATAAATGCTATTGTCTTTGTAAAAATAGTAAGGACATAAAACAAAGAAGAGTTTTAAGGACCACAATTAGAAAAATTGTTTGAAGTGGGACTAGACCAATATCATTCATCGGTAAGACAATCATTACGTGTCTCTATTCTCATTTTAAAACTTTATATTTTTTTGTATTTGATATATATTAAAAATATTTGATTGTTTATGTTTACGAAGACAATATTTCCTATGCTTGGATTTCTTGAGGTTGTAAATTTTAGTAGAATTATTGATGATTAAGATGGATATTGAGTGGATGGAGATGAAGTTGATGTTGTGGAAGAAAATGACCCTGATATGATATAACAATAAATGCTAGGATAAATAGATTGGTAATGGATGTTAACGATGTACCTCTTATTAATAAGCCACATTAACCACTATATGAAAGACTCAAACATAAGTTTTCTCTCTACTATTTTGTTGTTATTGAAATTGAAGGTATTGAATAATGTGTCAAATAAATGTTCCATGTAGATGCTAATGGATTCCATATAATTTTTTTTACATCATTATGTGTTTTTTTCATTTTTATTCATCATTATATAAAGATGCAATATATATTTCTATATTATTTGTAACTACGGGAATCGGCAACTGAGGTTGGGTTCGACCTTGTGAGGCACGAGGTCGATTCCATTTCACTACCACTAAACCCCTAGGAATACCAACACCACCCCACACATGCCACATAGAGCTAATCAAGGTTCGTACTCGTGAGGCACGAGGTCGATTCCAGTTCACTACCACTATACCCCTTGGAGTACCAACACCACCCCACACATGCCACATAGAGCTAATCTGCAACGTCACAAGAGTGCCTTAACAATGCATCTTATAACCAATTTTTCTACACCCTTATGGGCTTGTATAAATGATGCAATATTAACTAAGATTGATTACAATGACATTTTTAACATTGTGGATTGTTGGGTGATATTTTCCTACCACTATGAAATACCTTGCCTTGCACATATTAAGAATTGCGTGCCATTATGAAAGATATATGAATTAAGTATCAAAGAATTGATGCATGCTCTAATAATATATTATATATTATGGATGACATTCAATGACACTTTTATGCCTTCTATGGGTTACTAGCAGGTATAAAAACTCGAGTGGTAAAATGGGTATTCCATAAGGTTTTGTCGTATTTCCATAATTATATGTTTTCAATGATTGTTTTGGTGAAAAAACCTTTCATAGATTATGGATTAGTATGCACATAAAATAAGTAAAGGTGTTGTTATGCGAATAGTTGCAGATGGTTATGCATTTAAGGACATTGAAGAAACATCACCTTTTTTAAAAGAAGAATCTCATAATGCTAATCTTTCATTAGGAGTTGATGGTGTCAAACGATTTGGAGATCCCACATACATATTCTCAGTGGCTTGTTTGTTATAAACAATAACTTTCCTCCTCAAATGTCAATAAAGATAGCATAAAATGTTAAATTGTGAGTTTTTTATTTTTTAATAATGATTTCATCACACCGATTCATTTGTATTGTTTGGTATATAATTTCTTATAGGTACAAGGCAATAAATGTGTATTTTCAAATTAATAAGTAGGAAGTTAGAGATATGGATGTATATATTGAACTCTATTGACAAATTATCAAAATTATGGATTGGCATCACTATGTAGAACATCTCAAAACTAATAGAGAAAAACCAATTTCAATTCCATGGAATGCTTACAAAGACAATTCATGATGCCCCAGTGTTAACACAGTGTCGTAGTATATAAAATATTGGTACACTTTAAGATTGTATTTTCTCTATTATTGTGTGGATTTTTTGAATTGTTTGGTATACTAGTATTGATATTATTCCATAATGCTTTAGGTTCAAACAAAGAGTAAATTTGCATGTCCAATATATGGTCTCGGAATGACATCTTGATATTCTAGAAGTTTAGAATAAGAGGTGTTTGATGAGTATAGGCACTTTTTCCTTATGAACCATAGATATTAGAATTATACATTTTTTTAATCACGATGAGAATGAAGAATGTGTTGATTTTAACCCAATTTTCAAATCTTTGACAATTATTTCGCAATGATTCTTTAAGCATTTATTTCATCCCACAATTACATTGAATAATTGCACATTGAAAATATTAACTTTAAATTGTAGTAGAAACAAGGATCATAGAAAGATTTCCATGCACAGGAGACAGAGATTTCACCACATGGTGACTCAATAGGGAGAAAGCCCAACAACTCCTTTTAGAAGAAATCAATCCAATTCAATTACAATACCATTCATGAAGATGAACCCTAGCACAAGAGAGGTTTTCCCTCCTTCACAGGAAACCCTAGCAAGGGTATCGAAATTTCCAAGACAATAAGAATCCCAAAAATGATTCCTTTGACTTGTAGTTATGCTTGGCTGAAATTGCGCACTAGAAGAGAGAGATGTGTGATGATGAGTGTGCAAATGATTTGTGAGAGCACTTAATTTATATTCTTTTGTTCACTTGAAATTTTCCTCTATGGGGTCGACTTATACACTTTCATCGGGGCTGACTTGCTAGTTTTTATCTTCATCGTTTATTTAACTTCAGGACAACTTGTCTTCTTGTCTTCGTTTTCTTTTAGAACTTTTTCAATGGTTTGTCTTGACTTCTTGGTTATTTCTTCATCATAGAAAAGCTGTCCTCATTGATGTTCATCTCCACACATGCATGTCTATTGCCACATAGATCTGTAATGTTGATTTGACTATATTCTAAGAATTCCCAGACACTTCTTAGAGCCCATGTCAAATTCAACATTAGATGGACTTTGTCTATTTCACATAGAGAAGTCAACTCACTCTAATAAGAATAGATCACTCCATCATGGAGCACTCCCACATAGAGTATGCAATGTGACCTCTATCCTTATTCACTCTTAGTCAACACACATGAATAATCAAGACTAAGCATCTCGAGCCTCATACACATAGTCAATACACATTACTAATCAAGGCTACGCCAAGGCCATCCTTCTCTAGCCATTGGTCAATACACATGACCCTTATGAGAGTGTTTGTAGAATGCTTTCCCGATGTTGGAACCATGGAGAAACATCAACATAATGACATCTCAATTATTGGACAATGCATATGAGAAGTCATTATGGTAACCAATATTTCATCTACATATTATATGTAATGTGTTATATTTTGTATTTATATTACTTTTTTTATTATATCTCATAAATGTTGTTTCATTTATGCTTCCTAGCGATCAACACAATGGGTTTTCCACAAAGAATGCAAAGATACTCCAAAACTAAGAGCACCTGTAAGTAGCATATTTATTTGATATAATGCATTTTGGGAAGGAAAAAATTGTCACAAAATACTTACGGAAAATCATAGATTGAAGAAATAAGAAAAATAACATTGGCAGAGTCTAAAGTAGCATTTAAGAAGCTAATCAATCAATGCAAAATCAGATACATTTTTATATTGAGGGACAATATTCCCTGTAATAGTAATTGCTTGTTTCAAATCTAGAATACACACACACACAATGTGTTTTATCTCTATCTCTCCTTGACAACTTTGAGGACATACAATATGTTATATATGATTTCAGCAAGGACATGAAGTAAAAATTGATAGTCCAAAGGTAAGTGCAAAAGTGCTCGTCGACATGATTTACTTACATTATATAATAGTTATATTGTTGATGTGTCTAATGTATCCTTGTATGTGTAGGTGGTTGTCATTCAAAGAAATCCATAAAGAAGATATAAAATTTTGGAAGAGATAAATTCCTTCGATACATCCTCATTTCACACTTTCGGGGTGGGGGAGGGAGATTGATGTTTGAGGGGGAAGGGGGGAGGATTTGGAGGTATTCCTGCAATTTTTCCTAAGGAGGTTTCATTCGTCGAAGCTCTCTAGTAAATTTTATTTCTGTTAATTGGAATATGCTCACCTTTATGGAAAACAATACATTGGATTATGAATTTATCCCTGACATGGGACATATTTTTCTATCTAGGGAGAAATTATTTTAGCTATCATTATCTTGGGTCCCGATGTGCTCAATTAGAGTTCAAACAGAGGATGGTGAGATGGAAGATGTAAGATTGGTCTTAAATTTCCGTGAAGATGTTAGTATCCTCGCGAGTAATGAATCCAGATTGAATTTGGTTAAGGGCCAAAAAGTTGTATACAACCCTCTCCTTGACGGTAATACGTTGTAGTCTCAATCTAGTGGTAATAGATCGAAACTAAAGAAGGGAATTTGTGTCCATAAGGAGAAGGAGAGAATGATTGTTGGGGTCGACGTTCAAATCAGAGATCTCAAGGAAGGCATTGCTAAAGGTTGGTTTAAGGACAATTGGGTTCATATTCTTGGTTATGAGCCATGTTTTCATATGTTTCCAAGAGGATGGTTAGGTTTCTTGTTGTGTAGCAGTGAGGATGCAAAAATGATCTCCACTTGCAATTAGGTCGAGGTTCCTCGGGTCTTGTGCTTAAACACTGGAGCGTAAATTTTTATCTGCTACGAGAAGCTCACTCCATTTAAAAGGTATGTTCCATCTTACTAGGGTTTCCAATGAACTTTTGGAAGGAAGAATTCCTAAAAATTATAGGGAATAATATTGTAATTCTTGCTAATCTAGAGAAAAATTGGGATCACAAAATCAACAGGCGATGGGCTTGGATCCAGGTGGAGGTTGACACTAGATATGATCAATTGTAGGAATTGGAGCTTGAATTTGGAGGGTGCATTTGGAATCAAATGATATATTATTGGAATATTCATTTTATCTTGTCATCAAGCTGGTCATTTGCAAGATAACTATGGTAATTCTCAACCTCGTTGGCCTCCCAAGATAATTTGATGCAAAGAAATGGTGGAGGTTGGTTCCATATCCTCTTCCCCCCTTGACGGAAAGTTCATGGAAGCTCCAGAAGAAAATATATCTCATCCTATTAGTTTGAGTTTGACTTTGGTTAGTGAAAATGTCGATGTGGTCCTCCCCTCCGGTAAAAATTCTCTTCCTTCCCCATCTCCTGAACTTTTTCCTGTATCATGTAACAATGACTGTAAATAAGTTGATGGGTTGGGTATTAGTCATTATCGGAATTCGAATGTTAAACTCTCTTCCCCGCCCCCATCCCCACGGTTCCCCCCTTTTCCCCTCATGTTATCCCTATGGATAAATATCAGCCTTTATCTTCGAATCTATGCTTCTCCAAATCCCTTACCTTAATTGATTCCTCTAGGTTGGATTATGACCTTTGTCCTAGAGTCAAAAATAGGGTTGCAACATCTTCTTTGGGAGGTTTAGTGTAATGTCCCCATTCAAATAAGTACATAGCAGTACAATTCCATAAATCCTAATAGTTCCTTAGGTTGGATGGATAAATTTGGAATTTTAATAAGGGAGCTAATAAATGATGTTTAGATATTATAATGGAATAAATATTTAATAATGGAGCTTAATAAATAAATTCAAGAGAAAAATGAAGTGGCAATGGAGCATGAAGACACATGGAGACTAGGGGGCCCACACAAGCTAGAAATTTTGTGCCACATGGCATCCTCATCTTGCAATTTCGAATCCATGGGAATCCTAATGTTCTTGGGATGATTTGGAAGGTCAATATACTTGACATGGATCAATTAAGGTTGAATTGGAGTATAAGAGTAACTCCCATGGAAGAGGAAGAGGCATTTTGCAGTTAGTGAGACACTTGGACTAGATTCCCTATCTCTATGACAACAATGATGAAGATGCTATAAAATATATGCCACAAATCAAGTCTGAAGGCTAACATATGACATATCTGACATGTCAGGTCGAAATAGAGCCTCCAAGAGGGTGCTCATGTGAGTTGGGGAAGCTCAATGGGTTCCTACTCAAATTGGGGGAAGATGGAAGGCTAGGAAAGGGAGGACACATGGAAAATATTGAGCCCACACCCAAATTAGAATTGGCTTGAGTTTGAGGATGGGTTGGTAAACTTAGAAGGCTTAGGATGTTTATAAAATACATGAATCAAACAAGAGAAGGCATTTTGATTATTTGAGAAATTGTCATTTGTGAATTGTGAGAGCTAGTGGATGACTAGTTTTCTTGCCTTAGCCAATTTCGAGGGTGAAAGATTCCCATCCAAGTTAGTGTTTGGAGAGGCCACTTAGTTATTTCATGGAGATTTAATGGAGTTTTAATTGCAGGTGGAAGCTACATGGCAGCTCGTGGGTTCTTCTATTGCAACCCTTTCTCTCATCCATTTCTAGTTTTCAATGCATATTCATGCTCATGGAGGGATTGCGCCTTGGGTGAGCCATTGTAATTTTTGGGAGAGATTTTCCTGGTCTATTTATGATTGTAATCAGTTCAATATTCTATTTTCTTCATTCTCATAATGTTTCAATTCGAAATACCCCAAAAGTTGTATGTCAAAATGAATTTTAATGAGCAAACAATGACCGTTTCCACTCTATTTTGATATAAATGCTGATTATTTCGAATGGAGGAATGTATCTCTGATAAATGTATTATGAATGGACTATAATTAATTTTTATTACAATTTTCATGTTCAGTACTTGAGCATTGGAAGCCATTTTACTCATTTTAATTGCATTGGGAGAAGATTTGGTGCCTTTTCCCTAAGGGTCGAAATAGTGATTTGGGAGCTGTTTTGGAGAGAGTCATGACAGTATGTATAAACTGAACCATGATGCATATGAGACCTTAAAATTGTCCCTTACACATCCCATGCCTCTATTCAGAAATTCGAGTGGGGTTGGGAGCATTTGAGAAGCCATTTCTAGCAT
This sequence comes from Pseudotsuga menziesii, assembly GCA_001517045.1. Taxonomy (NCBI): domain Eukaryota; kingdom Viridiplantae; phylum Streptophyta; class Pinopsida; order Pinales; family Pinaceae; genus Pseudotsuga; species Pseudotsuga menziesii. The sequence continues at coordinate 200,966 of LPNX010804965.1, forward strand.
TTACCCGGGGGGGAATTGAAAACTCAATTTGTTAGTAAAGGCTCCTACTTTGATCAAAATACAAAACTAGTTTGCAGAAGTGATTGGAGGGTAATAAATCATATCTGAACATAATATTAAAGTATTAATATCATTCATATACACTCTGAGAATATCCAAGAGCATTTGGGCCAATTTGGAGACCTAGACATCAAAACTAGTCAAAGGTCGAAATAGGGAAAAAAGTGAAAAAAATGGTCATTTAATAAAATTTTAAAAAGAGAAATTACAAGTGGTATCAGAGCATGGTATTGGCACCTGATGGTATTAACAAGGAGTCAAAGCAATAAGTCACCACCCTTAGAAGTTGAAGTTGAAGGTGTTTTTGTTGAAGAAGAAGAAGTAGTAGAAGAAGAGGTACATTCAACTGAAACTATGAATAACGAGGGGAAGGGATACACTGATCATGATAAGGTGGAATATATTAAACTCATACAATCTCTCTTTGATGACATAAGCAAGAACATGAACCAACAACTTATGGAAGGATTCGAATTGTTGGCTAGCCAATTTGGAAGCAAATTGGGAGTAATAGGAGATATCACTAGTTCACAATCATAAGAAAAAAATACAATGGGTGAGCATATTTCTCAAGAAAAAGACCCCATAATATAGACCCCATGAATTTTAGAGCACACCAAGGCCTATTACACCTAAATTTCTTGTACCCAAAGAAGAGCCTAACATTCAACTTGAACTTGCTACAATGGCAAAAGAATGGGATAAATTGGATGAAGATTGTAAAAGAAGTGTACCATTTGATCAGTACTTTCTTGCTGCAAACAAACTCAAAAAGAAGGAAGATAATAAGTCTCTATACAAAAAAGACTTAAATTGTGCCATTAGTAAAGTGCCTCTCCTTACTTTTGATGGTTCATCTCAAAGTTCTGCTAACACTTGGGTGCAAAAATTAGATGTGTATTTTCAACTGAATCCAATGGTGGAAGAATATGCCTTAAGAATGACCATATTGCACTTGGAAGGAGATTCCAATGAATGGTGGTTCCATGGCCTGCAAACTTTGGGTCATGACCAAGTTAACACATATGGAGAATTTATTGATAGGACACTAGAGATATTTGAGCAAAAAGATCCTGAATTGTCTTTCAAAGAACTAGCACAATTGAAGCAAGTTGAGACCCCTACTGATTATATGATGGGATTTCAAAAATTATCAGTCAAGGTGGATGATGTGTTTATTGGGAGGTTAGTATTGCTGTTCATTGAAGGTTTGGATGAACCCTTTAAAAGGTTTGGTTAAAGCCCACAAGCCCACTACACTAAAAGATGCAATGAGATTGACTAGAGATCTCGAAAATGTGCTTCCTAGAAAAAGATTTCCTCCCAAGCCTAACTCCAAATTTGAAAAGAAACCTTGGAAAAAATATTGACCTGATAAGAATCCTTGGAAAAGAGATTCATTTGAAAAGAATAAGAAAGGACTAAACATGGATGAACTTTGAAGAAAAAAATTGTGTTTCACATGCTTTCAACCATGGACATCGGGGCATAAATGTACTAATGGAAAGGCTCAATACATAGAAGTATTTTCTGATAATGATGGGTATGAAGGGGGTATGGATGAAGGAGAACAAATTTCAGATCAAGAGGAGGCATATGAGACAACAATTGAAGAAGAAAATCAGCCTTCACTGGACAAAGCAAGAATGGCAGTACTTTCAACAGCGCCTCGTTATCACACTATTCGATGCAAGGGTGTGGTACTAGGACAAAGAGCTTCAATTTTGGTAGATGGAGGAGCCACACATAAATTCATTGATGCAAAGATGGTGGAGAAAAGGAAGATACCAAGTGAACCATTCGATGGATTCACAGTTGTCATTCCCGGTCACAACAAAATGCAGTGCAAAACATGGGTTCCAAAGATGCAAGTCACCGTAGGTAACTATACTTTTGTTGATACTTTTATGTGGTTGATGTTGCTGATACTACTGTGGTTTTGGGAGTGAAATGGTTGTATTCTATAGGGGAACATACAATAAATTATCAAATTCCTGAGATGAAATTTCAAGATTCAAAATGTGTAGAAAGGGTTGTGAGAGGGAAGCACATTTACCGAAATCAAGTAGTGACTTGCAATAGTATGAGATCTATATTGAAGCATGGGGACATAGATTGGGATGCTGAATGTCATACCACACCTCCCAAGCCAAACATAAAGGTTTTTGAACACCCAAAGGAGATAGAGAAACTATTGCAAAAGCATGGAAAAGTTTTTAGAGGTCTTCCACATGGTAGACCACCTGATAGGGGGGTTGAGCACAACATTGTTGTGGAGGAGGGTACTTCACCCATTAAAATATCACCTTATATACATCCCAATAAATTCATAGATGATATTGAGAATGCCATCCAAGAACTCTTAGATTTGGGACTCAATAGACCAAGCTCCAGTTCAAAATTGTTGCAAGAAACACATGGCTTCCCACTAGCTGGCCATCCAGGGATATTCAAAGATTATAGGCGATTGAGGAAAAGATTCTTTTGGAAGGGGATGAAGGAATATATTCATAAATATAAGGTATGTCAGCAAAACAAATCATAACTTACATGTCCAGCTGGTTTATTGCAACCATTTCCCATTCCAAAGCAAAAATGGGACAATATCTCAAGGGATTTCATCACCGGTTTGTCCAAATATTTGGGTAAGGATTGAATATATGTGGTAGTGGATAGATTGAAAAAAATTGCTCATTTACTTGATATTACATCATCTTTTAGTGCTGCACAAGTGGCTGGTATTTTTTACAAAGAAATCTTCAGATTGCATGGGCTCCCCAAAAGCATTGTGAGCAATAGAGATAGTAGATTCATGGGTGCTTTTTGGCAAGAAATTTTTAGATTGGTGGGCACTCATATGATTCCAAGTACAAGCTATCATCCACAAACTAATGGAAAAACAGAGAGGGTGAATCAATGGTTGGAAGGGTACCTAAGAAACTATGTGGGAGAGCAGCAAAAAGCATGGGAAAAATGGCTACACTTGGGTGAGTTTTGCTACAACGCCACTTTTCATATGTCAATATGGATGTCTCCTTTCAAAGAATTATATGGTTATGATGCACTTAACCTTTTTGAGATGATATTTGGTGATAGTAGAGCTCCAATAGCTAAATATTGGGTGGAAGAGAGCCAGGAAATTTTAAAGTTTTTGAAAGAAAATTTGCAGGTTTCCCAAAATCAACAAAAACAATATGCAGATAGACATAGGGAAGAAAGGACCTTTAAGGTTAATGATTTAATATATTTGAGGTTGCAGCATCCAAATATGAAATCACTTGAGGATAAGCAATATTGGGTGGGAAGGACTGTAATGTCTCCATTCAAATAAGTACATAGCAGGACAATTCCATCAATCCTAATAGTTCCCTGGGTTGGATGGATACATTTGGAATTTTAATAAGGGAGATAATAAATGATGTTTATAAATTATAATGGAATAAATATTTAATAATGGATCTTATTAAATAAATACAAGAGAAAATTGAAGTGGCAATGGAGCATGAAGGCACATGGAGACTAGGGGGCCCACACAAGCTAGAAATTTTGTGCCACGTGGCATCCTCCTCTTGCAATTTCGAATCCATGGGAAGCCTAATTTTATTGGGATGATTTGGAAGTTCAATATACTTGGAATGAATCAATTAAGGTTTAATTGGAGTGGAAGAGTAACTCCCATGGAAGAGGAAGAGACATTTTGGAGCTTGTGAGACACTTGGACTAGATTTCCTAGCTCTATGACAACAATGATGAAGATGCTATGACACCTATGACAAAAATCAGCTCTGAAGGCCAAAATCTGAAATATTTGACATGTTAGGCCGAAATAGAGCCTCCAATATGGCACTCATGTGAGTTGGGGAAGCTCAATGGGTTCCTACTCAAATTAGGGGAAGATGGAAGGCTAGGAAAAGGAGGACGCATGGCAAATATTGAGCCCACACCCAAATTCGAATTGGATTGAGTTTGTGGATGGATTGGTAACCTTATAAGGCTAAGGATGTTTATAAAATATAGGAACCAGTCAATATTATGGCTTTTGATCATTTGTGAATTGTGAGAGCTAATGGATGGCTAGTTTTCTTGCCTTAGCCAATTTCGAGGGTGAAAGATTCCCATCCAAGTTGGTGTTTGGAGAGGCCACTCAGGTATTTGATGGAGATTTAATGGAGTTATAATTGTAGGTGGAATCTACAGGGAATCTCGTGGGTTCTTCTATGGAAACACTTTCTCTCATCCATTTCCAGTTTTCATTGCATATTCATGCTCAAGGAGGGATTGTGCCTTGGGTGAGCCATTGTATTTTTTGGGAGAGATTATCCTGGTCTATTTATGATTGTAATCAGTTCAATATGCTATATTATTCATTTTAATAAAGTTTCAAGTCGAAATACCCTAAAATTTGTATGTCAAAATGACTTTTAATGAGCAAACAATGACCATTTCCACTCTATTTTGATATATGTCATGGCAATGCTAATTATTTCGAATGGAGGAATGTATCTATGATGAATGGAATGTAATTAATATGTATTCCAATTTTCATGTTCAATAAATAAGCATTGGAATACATTTTACTCATTTTAATTGCATTGGGAGAAGATTTGGTACCTTTTCCCCAAGGGTCGAAATAGTGATTTGGGAGCTGTTTTGGAGAGAGTCATAACAGTATGTATAAACTGAAACATGATGCATACGAGACCTTTAAAATATTCCTTACACATCCCCTTCCTCTGTTCATAAATTCGAGTGGGGTTGGGAGCATTTGAGAAGCCATTTCCAGCATTTACTCGAGGGGGGGGGGGGGGGGGGGGGGGGGGGGATTGGAACCCCAATTTGCTAGTAAAGACTCCTACTTTGATCAGAATAAAAAAATAGTTTGCAGAAGTGATTGGAGGGTTATAAATCATATCTGAACATAATATTCAAGTATTAATATCAATCATACACACTCTGAGAATATTTGGGAGCATTTGGGCCAATTTGGAGACCTAGACATCGAAACTAGTCAAAGGTCGAAATAGGAAAAAAAAGTGAAAAAATTGGTCATTTAATAAAATTTCAAAAATGGACATTAAATTTAGATATAGATGTTGTGCCAGCTTCTTAAGCAAGTAGAAAATCCAATATATCAAAGGCTTAGTTAAAATATTCTCAAGATATCAATATAGAGAAACATGCAACAATACAAAGAGCCATTGGATCTAAATCCCTATAAAGGGTTCTCCATGGTTTGTCTTTCCTTCAATGCGAGAGGGGTAGGCGACTCCCCAAAAATACTAGCCCTCAAAGGGATAATAAGATCCATTACACCTGGCATCATACTAATACAAGAAATGATGATGATAGGTGGAAAAGCTAAAGCTTATCTAGAACCATAGTTGAAAGGCTAGTCTATTTTCTCTTTGGACACAGGAGGGTTGTCTGGAGGTTTAATTACAACTTGGATCTCTTCCTTTAAAGTGGTATCCACCTCGCTATATCAATCAACTATTAGTGTGGATCTAGAAATAAATGAACTGGGTTTTAGAATAATATTTTGAATGTGTACTTGTCTTATTTGGATAGAAGTCAATATTGGGAAAACTTGGAGCAACTGGTTCTTTGAATTTTAACTCTATAACTGTGGGTGGAGACTTTAATTTTACTCTATCTCTAAAATAATTTCGGGACCCAAGTTCTATGTAGGATTATTTGGGAGATTTATTTAGCTCTTATTTTGAGTGGAGCAAACTTCTAGATGTAGACCCTATTAAACATTTTCTCACATGAACTATCGAAGACCAGAATAAGTAATCTCAAAGCGTCTTGGTCGTTTCCTTGTCTCTGAAGCTTTAATGGAGGATTGGATTTGGATTTTTTGTAACAATCCATTTTTGGGAAGAACGATGAGATATAAATATTTGGAGGGATTTTTGAAGGAGGATTAGCTTCGCAACCCTTGAAAAATAACCAAAAATGGTTCTATAGTTTGGAAAGGATTGGTTGGATCTTTTTCATTCATAGGGAATTGGATAGCCTGAAAAGTGGGGAATGCCAAGAATATAATAATTGGAGAGGATGCTTGGTTGGGGTAAGAAGAGGAATTTTGTCTTTATGAAGATGTTAGAATATCCCTTGATGATTCAAACATTCAATCTTTAGTTGACGCTAGTGCTCAATCTCCTCAAGTAGTGAGTAAATAGGATTGAAAATCAGCTTCTTTTCTTGGTTGTGGGAACGAAACTCGTTTATCTTCCAAGATAAGATTATTCCCCTAGAACTCTCGATAGGTTTAATACTTGAAATATACTTGAAATCTTTCAATTATTTTTCTTCATTGTCATAGGTATAAATTATATATGAATGAACATGACCTTAATAGAAATATTATTGAGCATGTTAATGTATTTACCATGGTTAAGAGCCAAGTATAGAGTCATGTATCCTTCTAAATCATTAAGAGCATGTATCTTTTATTCATCGAGGCCAAGTAGATCAAGTTGGTCATTTTTTGTTGTATATGGTCCAAGAACAAATTCTATATAATATGCTCTAAAAGAGGACAAAGAAGATCACCACGAAGATTCAAAGGACTAGGAAAAGGTATACTTAGTTGAATAAGGTGACCAAGTTGGTCATTTTTTGTTGTATATGGTTGAAGAAGAAAGTTTGTATAATAGGCTCTAGAAGAGGACAAAGAAGATCACCACAAAGATTCAAAGGACCAAGAAACGGTATACTTAGTTGAATAAGGTGACCATCCAAACATTGACTCACATCCTATGGTTCATGTGGTGATGAAGTTATCAATGATGATATTGATGATAACATTATTATTATGGTATTGATGGTGATATTACTATTTGAATCCTCTCAATGATTCTAAACTTGATGAATTAGAGATTGAGTTGGATGAAGATGAAGATCCATTTGAGTTGGATATAATAAAGTTGATTTAAATTGGAGACCTCATTTTGAAGTATAAATTAGTAAATTTTAACTATGACCAAGGAAAATTTTAGGGGCAAAATTTAGCCCATGGGCTATTTTTCCATGTTATATTTCCAAAAAAAGATTTGTCGATTTGCATTTTTTGAATCCTTGTTTCGGCTTCTTTTGAAGGGTAAAACTTTTTCACTCTAAAAATCACCAAATTATTATATAAACTATATAAAATACTTAGAAATCGAAATATTTCTAGAAAAATATCTCCAAACATTTTATAGTTGACATTTTAAGAATTGCTAAGATTTACTAAGGTTTATACACTTTTGAATAAATGTGGATCCTTAAAATTTCCCATAACTATACCATTATAAAGTTGGAATTTATTGTTTTTCTTTATTTTCTTAGGATTTATGCTTTTTGTTTTTGGAATTAGCATTGATCCTTTCAACTATTCCACCATTTTCTATTATAATTGAAATGAGTCAATATAAATGAAAACATTTTAACTTTTAATTCACATTACACGCATGCATAGTTAGAAATTGTTTTCATTGTCTTGTCTTTTCTTTCATACTTGTGATAACCATTGCAACATATATTATTATTATGAATTATCTTTGTGATAACCATTGCAACAAATATTATTACTATGAATTTTCTTTTTGGATACATGCAGATTGAAAAATAGAGAAACTAAAATTTTCCACATTAAAAAACAAGAGATAGAAGCATATAGAGGATTAGATTCTAGAATAATTGAATATACTAAATGGAATCCAAGAGTTAAGGAAACCAAACACATACTTTCGTGAGATTTAGAGGACAGAAAAATACATTTAAAATGGATGGTATGTGATCAAATATTTTCACCCCCCAAATTGCAAGATAGCCAATAATAAAGGGCCAAGGAGTTTGATGATGTGAGTGAAAAGATAATCACAATTAAATAATAAATAGAAATGGAGAGGATAACCTATACAAATATCTCATTACAATATAACTAATTCTTCATGTAGGTATATGGAATAATTATACATGCAAGGGTGTACCTTCCTTTTAAAAACTCTTTATGCCTATGTTAATTACAATACAAGATACTTCCCAAATACATTATAATATTTTATCATGAAATGGAATTTGTATTTGTTGTTTATATTAACTATTTTTTGTATTTTTAAATATCAATTAGCATTTGAGGTAGTTCAACCAATTAAAGTTTACTCAATAGAACTAGTTTTGTCAACTTTAAACATAAAAGGCATTGGGATTATTAATAAGGAATTTGATTAATAAGAGATTGGTGTGGGTTTTGACAAATGACCCTTAAATTCCATAGTGTGGTAATAGGGTTTCTATCTCCATATTTATTGGTCTTGCAACATATATAGGGTTTCTATCTCCTAGGAGTTCAAATGTTAAAATTTGAAGGGGATAGGGCATGCAAACCTCTGTAGAATTTGGTAGTCAAACCACTATGCAGAGGGGTCCTTTGTCCCACAAACAAGAGGGTCTTATATGTGAACTTGTGGAGGATAGGTTTGGATATTAGTTTAGAGGTTGAGTCATGAGATGACACACATAATAAGCATACCATGCACACATTTTCTAGTGTCCCGTGTCCCATATTTCCATATTAGATGAGTATCCTCAATCCTAATTCTAAAAAACAAATATACATTTCCTTTCGTGGGTAACAAGGGCACATTACCTCGAAATTGAGTTAAGAAATAAGATTCAACTTTTTACACGTGCCAATATCAATGGAAAAGGAACAATCCTCATATGAGGAGAGGGATCTAAAGGGACTTTATATGTGAAATTGTGGAAATATCTTTGGATACGACTTTGAAGGTTGAGTCCCTCCATAATTGGACTCATAAGATGACACTTGTCCCATCCCATACAAGGAATACGTATGGACTTTTAAACCTACAAAATTCCGTACATATGGTATAGGAACAAAACTAAAAGGAAAAGAAGATATGAGAATAAGAGCTCAATGAATGTCGTTGAAAAGGCCCCTTTAAAACCTTAATAAATTCTTGTGATGTGTATGAGGAGATGTATTGCATGTAGGGTATTAGGAGGTTGTATGAGTATTTGATGTATATTCAAACCCGTAGTATGAAATTAGCATATGAATCTATATTTTCATATTCATTAAATGTGTTACATTATGTAGATAAGGAAATAACAATAAAATATACAAGAATGTAAAGTGTTCACCAATATAGCAGGGGATTAAATATGACGAGGATGGATTCTCTATGTGCATTAGGAACATATTGAATGGAAGACTATTTGTATAATTATTTAATGGCTACATGGATGTTTCTCTACAAGGCTTTCCATAAATTTCTATTAAAGGTGGTTTGTTGCAATTTAAAAAGAAATTCATACAATGTGGAGAGGACTGAATGGATAGAATGAGACCTTACGCTAAGTATTTAGTACATCATCCATAATGATTAGTGTGATTTAGCATTGAAAACCTTTCAAATATTGACGACATAAGAAATAAGAGACCTATCCAAACTATTATCAAAATCAATAGAGAACTCAAGGAGATCCAACAATAACAAAGAGTTGTTGATTAATGGATGAGATAAAATTGTGGAGGTGAAGTTATGAGGATATTAAAGTGAAAGGGATTATACACAATTGGAATGTTTTCCAAACAAGAGGTATTATCTCAGATATTACAGAAGGAATTACGTGGTTTGATAAAAATATAATTGATCATTCTCAAATCACTCTTTAATCTAAAGGAGGTTTAGTGGAATTGAATGTAAGTAGGTGAATTTAGTTAACGTAGATTGACCAAATGAATCGACCACATATATTTTTTACACGTACCAAATGACACAAGATGTATTTACACCATGGTGGTTGGAAGATGAAATTCATGGTTTTTTATTTTTTAACCTAAAGATTTTTATTAATCAAAGTGCTAGTAAGCTCACAACAAGCAAAATTGTCAAAAGTTGGAACTTCATCTCCCAACTCCTAGATTTCCACTTACAAGCAAATTGTGATTTAATGGTACATCTATTTTATGTTGTCCTAAACTTGTCTTTTACAGATTGGCATATATCATTTCTTTTATTTTCAGGGCTTATAGGAAGAAATCCATTATTCGTTCTAGACCCATTATTAGAAATCCTTAGGATGAAAGATTAAGTGAACTAGATTTTAATATTTTTGAAATGTGCTTGCATAAAAAAATCCCTTACAAACTACATCAAGGTGCATTTGGGAAATTTTTGGATGAGTGTGATCAATTATGTGCTTTGGAATGTGGCCTCTCCATATATATTGTCCCTAAAACTTATTACTTTCCAAAACCTGTTCACGTGTGTGTGCAATTTTACGACTCGTTTAAGCAAAAGGTAATATATTAGGATGGCTCTTGGGTAATTTTTTCCTTAAACCGTGTTGCATGTTTTGAGATATTATAGCTTCCAAGAAACAACACACCTTAAATGAAGAGGACTTGGTCACTGGATGTAAAAACCTTTCTCCAATGCAAGTAGTAAAAAACTTGATTCATATCCTACCTAAAAAGGCTATAGTACCTGAAATTACTATGCCTTTAAAAGAATATTTTTACCCTGAGAGTAACAAAGAAGGTGTTTCAATGATTTGCCTTATTTTTAGATACAATGTTGTTGAAAATGTAGACAGATCGATTTTTGGTATGATTGAAATAAGTTCTCCTCTATTTAAAGCCTTTGGAGAGGTTTAATCACGCAAAATGTCTATCTTATGCAATTCGTAACAAATTCCTATATTTTTCAACATTGATTTGTTTTAGATACCAATCCTATCTTGTATATCTCATGTTTTATTTCCAATGTAGTGATTTTGAGCATATGGACCTAAATAGGTTTGACCAACAATCGAACCCCCTTAGTATAACTAAATGGACACTTCTTGTTACGAAGCATTCTCAAAATGTAGGTTTTAGTACCTTTGTTGATAAATTAATGTGTGATTCATAAATTATCTTCCATGATGATCATCCACCAAGTTTTTCTTACAATGTAATCAGATGTTGCAATTAAGTTCTCATACCAAGGTTGGGGATTGGTACATGTTTTTAGAAACACTCTATCATTAGGATTTATGGATCAAATATCGAGTCATACCTCCTACCAATCTATCTAACTAGCATGGTTTTTACTTTAGAACATATTAGGTAAATGTTGAATTCTAATCAAAAAGTTATTATTTCTTTACCTCCAAAAGTATTTTCCTTTGTAGTAAAAAACAAATTAACATTCTCTATTGTTAAAACATGCAGGGATACTAAGAGGGGGGTGAATCAGTATCACACACTGTTAACAATTTTACACTTCTTTAATCATGTACCATTATCAATCCTAAATAATAATCAACATTACAACTTAGTACACAAACACTTTATATGAAAAATCAATTTAACAAATTGATAAAACCATAAATTAGATTACATCAACTTTGTGGAGAAACCAATCTCCAGGGTTCTCCAACATCAACTAGAAGGAGCTACAACCCCCCAATTCACCAGCTCCAATTGGAAGAAGGATCCAACCCCCTAGTTCATACGCTCCAACCTATGGGAGACACCAATCTCCTAATTTGTCTTCACTATTTCATATGCAGCTCCAAAATCTACTTCAAATATTCTAGTCAATTATACACAATGATGTTCACAATACTCTGCTTTTACCAATAGTCAAAGACTACTCCAAAATTGCCTTTATCAATAATCAAAGTCTTCTCCAAAAATTGTCTTTACCAATAATCAAGTCTACTCCAAGTGATTGCATTCAACTTCCCTCAATATCTACCAAAACAATACTTCAAATATATTTTGGAAGATGTGTCAACGACATTCTACAATATGCAATCAAACCCCAATATAATTCTTGAAATATGGATCAATAGTTGCTTTTACATATGCTACAACTCTATAAGTTTCGACCTCATACCTCATTGTTGTCCATCATCTTTGCTTACATCCTTTACACAATGAGGACAAACTCTTCTTTTATTTATACGCATCCAATGTCTTTTCACATATGTTACTTCAAAATGGGGCCAATCTATATACTTGTGTAGATTATAGTAAGGGGTCGACTCAGAATAATCATTATTACTTGTTTTATGTTCTAATGGTTGTTTACATGTGTGTAGGAAGTAGGTGTTATAGAGGGAGAATACTTCACCGAAGTCTAAGGCATCCCCTTATGTTGGGACAGTGTCCAGTTAATCACCAAGGAAATAGAATTGCCTGGTTTGATATGCATGTAGACTTGAGTGTGCATATTTTTATGTTGACAATATTTTCTTTTAAACTGGAAGACATTCCACAAGCTTTGCGAGCAGTTTTTAGGGTCTGACAGGCATTTTTTAAGGCTATTGGGGCATTTTTTCAAATAGCTACATGCATTTCTTTAAGCCTATTGCAAGCATTTTTTATTCATAATGCGGGATTTTCTTAAAAACTATGCAAGAATATATTCAACTCTGCTATGAGCATTTACTTCAAGCTATGCAGACATATCCTTAAGCCTACTACGAGCATTTTATAGACATGTTATGGGCATTTTTTAGGCCTCCTGCGAGCATTTTCCTTAAGAAAATGTGGGCATTTCTTTAAAGTCGTTGCGGTAATTTTTCCAATGCAACATGGTGGGCATATTATTAGTATTATTATTGCAATCTCTTAACTAAGTTTGACCTCAATGACAACCAAAAATCTCCCCCTTTTCCATTGATGACAACGCGTCTGCAATTTTCTTTCTTGTCAGCTGCTCCCCCTGTTTGCATTATACATCTCCCACCCCTTTGACATCAATGACCAAAGGGTTTCTTCCCCTAGACCGATACTTCCTTCAAGGAGTTTGTAAGGTAAAAACCCTTACATGATGGCATAATATTTAATAAATATGTAATTGATATATTGAATGATAAATTACAATAGAAATGGTCGAATTTAAATATGGCCTATTGGCAGCGACATGTCTATTTATCAATAGACATGTCATTTAATAATTAATAATTAACTATCCTAACTTCTAATAAATACATTAATATATATAACATTCGTAATAACTAATTATGTTTATTGGATTCTTTCGAATACATGATTGTTATGCTACCACTCCAAAGTTGTCATAACGTGAGTGACTCACTGGGGGAGATCGGAGCAGAGGCGGCGTGGCGGATGAACTCCAGAGGTGACCAGAAGGTACAGGGTTGGCAGGGGGGTGGGTCGCTCTGACCGTACCACCCCTGTTCACACCATCATGACAACCGTTGCTTTCATGATGACCATTTTCCATTATCCGGCGGTTGTGCTTGGGGTTTTGGTCTATTGTTTTTGCTTGATAGGGTTTCCTGAAGGCTAGCGGCTTGGGGTTGCTGCAGAAAGTTTGTCAGGTCTTGCTTCTCTTTAGCTGTGCTGATTGTGATGGAGGATTTGGATATGGTGGATTACTCCAGCGACCACCTGGAGGCTAAGGATGTGTGGGGTGTGCCAGCTGGAGGTTCGAAGGGGATTTTGGAGGCTTTCCCGGGGCTGGGACCTGTTGAAACTGGATCGACCGGTTATGGGATAGAGAGACCGGTAATGGACTATACACCATCGGAGTTTCTCACATTTTCACCTCATAGACTGCCCCTGGTGGAATCTGTGGGTTTCAATGGGCTGCAGGACGATTTGCTGGGTAGTTCGAGATGGCCAGAAACTGGGGTGTTTTTTTCCAGGCATTTAGGGTCTCCGGTGCCGTTTTTGGAGGAAGGCTTTGAGGCTGTGGAAGGTTTTGATAGTATTGCGGCAGCGGGGGTTGCCAGGCAAGTTGAGCAGGCTTGTGGAGAAGGGAACGATGGTATCGATGGGCACTGGAGGGGATCTTTGTTCGTTTCAGAACACAGGGGGTGTGCGAGCCCTCTTCTGGCTGATGGACTGTCGAAGGGTGCGGAGGAACATCCGACAGGGGCGGTGGAGAAGGTAAAAGGTTTTTCCAAGAGACGCAAACGGAGTTGGGTTAAGTCTAGATCTGTGGGAAGATACGCGGTGGGGGATGATATCGCGTGGGATAAGGTTTTAGTTATGTCGCAGCGGACACTGGTGGGTAGGGTCATGGGAAAGACCTTAGCTCGAAAGACGGTGGTGGATTGGGTGGAGGGAACCTGGAAAGTGATCCTGGGTTATTCTCCGGAGGTGGATATGTTACTCCGTGGCTGGTTTGCGGTGGTAGTCAAGTCTGAGGAAGATATGCGATTAATCTTGAACAAAAACTGGCATATGAGTCAATCACCTGTTCTGTTGAAGCCCTGGCATCCACTGTTCGATGCTAGCCGGGAGAGAGAGGATAAGATTCCCATTTGGGTTCGGCTTCCTGGGCTGCCCCTACACTTCTGGGATCCTTTACACTTCAGAAATCTTGGGGATATATTGGGAAAATTTCTGGAAGCAGATATGTCTTATTTGGAGACTCACTACAAACAAGTGGCTCGTATCCTGGTGGAGGTGAACATCCGAGAGGGTCTTCCTGAGACCATTGAGCTGGATTGGGGATCGGATATCATCTCTCAGTCACTGGATTATGAAAATGTACCCTTCAGGTGCAGGAGATGTCGAGTATATGGTCATCCGGCTTCAGAATGTCGTCTGCCATTGCGTACCTTAGATGGTGGGGCGAATAAGTCCGTCTCAGATGGAGCTCCTGTGGAGGTGGTATCTATGGAACCTATGCTGGTGACGGAGGACTCGGGTTTTGAGAAGACTACTGAGGATTCGGATCCTATCAGTCAAGAATCTGAAGAAGAACCGGTTATTTGTGCTGTCAGCCCTTCGAATACTGCTGTGGCCACTTTCACAGAACCAGTGGAAGCAGAGGTTGATCCGGGGCTCCAAATCCCGGGTAAATCATCTTTCTCCTTCTCCCCATCTTTAAATTTGATTATAAATCAGTGCTCCATGGCTGGATTTGACTGGGTGGCGGGGCTTAAAAACATGACTTTAGCGGGCCTACCTTGTGATGGGTTTGTATCTTCGAGGGTTAACCGGGTTAGGGTTTCGGCGGCTTTGGTGGATATACCTGTAGAACCCTCTGTTTCAACTTCCATTGAGATTGCCCCTACGTTGTCGGATATATCATTGGACCCTGAACTGGACCCTGGGAGGGGGGGTGAGGACCTGTTTCTTTCTTCTCTTGAGAGTTCTGATTCTGGATATTTCCTTCGATCTAGCCTGAAAAAGACTGGGGGGGGTCTGGGGAAAGATCAACAGCCGGTGCGGAAGGGAAGGGGTAGAATTTCTCATCTTTCAAAGGCTCAATCGTGGGCCAAGGCTAATCTGCGGGAGGGGAAACAACTCTCCATTGAAAGGGCACTTAGAGCGGTGAATGCTCAGAGGCAAGTTCGGAAATGAAGATTATGTCCTTCAATTGTCGAGGGTTGGCTGGACCCAAAAAGAAATCAGCCTTCAAAAGGGTGCTTACTCTTGAACACCCTGATGTGATTATGCTTCAAGAGACCTTAGGTTTAGGAGATGTCATTAAGGACAAGCTAGAACTTTGGCTGGCTGGATGGTCTTTCGTGACGCTGGATGTTCGTGGGCGTTCTGGAGGCTTGGTTGTGGGCTGGAAGCTAAGTTCGGCGAAGTTGGTGAATGCTTGGGGGAGAGACTCTGTTCTGGGAGTTGATCTTCTGTTTGCTGATTTGGGTACTAATCTCACTATTTTCAATGTTTATGGGCCATATTTGAATCGTGCCCCTTTCTGGGATGATTTGCTCCAGGATCCACTTATCAGAGGTGACTCGGTTGTTGTGGGAGGTGATTTAAACTTCACTTTGGGACAGTCTGAAATTTGGGGTCCTCATGCAAATGTTGATCCTCAAGCTGGGTTCTTCCTCCATAGGCTGGTAGAAAACAAGTTGCTGGACATTGAGCCTATTAAGATGAAACCTACCTGGCGGAATAACAGGGGAGGAGAAGCTAGGGTGGCGAAAAGGTTGGACAGGTTCCTGGTGGCAGAGCAGTTGGTGGATAGGTTTTTTTTGGTCAGGCAATGGGTTGGATGTGGGGGAAACTCAGATCATTTCCCTATCTTTTTTGAGATAAAAAAAGGGCCATCTAACCCCTCTAGCCCCCTGAAGTTTAATAAAACTTGGCTTCTCGATGAATCTTTCAAACACCTTGTCCTAACACATTGGAGGGCTTATGATGAGACTCTTGATCGATCTGCGGCCTTTCAATTTGCTGAGAATATTAAAAGACTAAAAGGGGAGGTTAAGGAATGGGCCAAAGCCAAACGTGGGCGTGAGGAAGCTGAACTTAAGCAGATTGAAGCTGACCTATTACTGATCTACGAAGGGGCGGGTGGAGGTTTACTGACTCTGGAATCTAAAGAAACTATGGTTTTACTGGAGGGTAGGAGGAACACACTGCTTTTGGAAAAGGAGGAAGAATGGAGACTCAAGAGTCGGGCGATCTGGCTTGAATGTGGTGATGATAATACAAAATTCTTTCATGCATATGCCAGGGGCAGGAAAGCTACAAATACTACAAATACTATATGGAGTCTGAGTCAATGAATTTAGACCTATTTCTTTATGTAACTGTATCTACAAGATTGTTTCGAAGGTTATTGCTCGTAGATTAAAGGTAGTCCTATCTGAGAATATCACTGTAGAACAGTTTGGTTTCCTGGAAGGCCGTCAGATTCATGAGGCTATTGGGGTAGCTCAAGAAGGTTTACACAGTATGAAGAGTAAGAACATCAAAGGGGCCATCTTAAAAATTGATCTATCTAAGGCTTATGATAAGGTAAGCTGGATTTATCTCCGCCTGTTGTTGACTCATCTGGGTTTTGGCATAAATTTTATTAGATGGATCATGTCTTGTATTACTACTGTCTCTTTTGCTATTCTTATAAATGGTGCGGCCTCATCTTTTTTCCATGCCGGGAGGGGCCTGAGGCAAGGGTGCCCACTATCCCCTTTGCTTTTTCTGCTAGTGGAAGAAGGCCTCAGTAGGGCTATTGCAGATGCTCAGAGGATGGGACGGTTCACAGGCATTCGCATTGGTGAACAGCTTGCAATTACACATCTTCTTTTTGTGGATGATGTTTTGATCTTCTGCTCGGGGGATAGAAGGGATACTCGTGTTATGAAGGAGATCCTTGATCTATTTTCCAGAGCTACTGGGATGGATATCAATGTGGAAAAGTCTACTATCACTTCTCATCTGCTCCGACCGGAAGAAGAGAATGAACTACTAGAGCTCTTCCCTTTTAACCTTGCTGGTCTCGATGTTGGTTTAAAATATCTGGGCTTCTCCCTTAAAGCTAATTGTTATCAGAAACAGGACTGGCGCTGGCTTATAGGAAAGGTGGAGAAAAGGTTACAGGCGTGGAGCTTTAGGTGGCTGTCTAGAGCTGGGAGGTTGGTGCTGGTCAAGGATGTGCTGGAAGCCATACCAGTTTATTGGATGTCCCTTTCATGGATCCCAAAAGGGACGCTTGAACAGATCAGGAGGAGCTGTTTTAGATTCTTATGGAGCGGTAAAAAGGATGAACATGTGACCCCTTGGGTCAGTTGGAAGAGAATTGCTGCTCCAAAGGGGCTGGGGGGATGGGGTCTTAAAAATATTTTCCTGTTTTCCCAAGCGTTGGCAGCAAAAGGGGGCTGGAGACTGATCAAATATTCTAGCTTATGGACTCGCGTAATCAAGCAAAAATATCTCCCTTATTAGAGCATCGAGGATTGGATCAGGAACCCTAGGAAGACTCACACTGGGGGGTCGGTTATATGGAAGGCTGTGGTGAAATCTTTCCCTTTAATTGAATCTAACCTGTCTTGGGATGTGGGAAATGGTGAAAAGCTTCGTGTGGGCAGGGATCCTTGGATGGGGAGTGAACTACAACATATCCTACCCGAGGAAGTAATCAATTCCCTGGCTTTACGAGGTATCTTCACCTTAAACCAGCTGGCGGAAGAGAGACCTGCGGATCCATGGATCCAACATTGGAAAAGTGCAGAACAGTTGGGGCTGGGGGAACCTGAGGTGCCTTACTACGAAAACTATATCAGGGGCCTCAGCTCATCACATATCTAGCTAAATGAGCAAGAGGATGAGCTTATTTGGGAGATGGATCCGGGGGGGAAGTATACTCCAAAAGCGGGATATTTATGTTTAAGCGCTGAGGTTGAGGACAGGGAGGAAGCCTGGTGGTGGAAAATCTTGTGGAAGCTAAAGTGCCCTGCAAAAACAAAGCTGTTTATGTGGTGTGTGCTTGAAAACAGGGCACCGACCTGGGACGTACTACAGAGGAGAAATATTCAGGGGCCGGGATGGTGTGTCTTGTGCAAACAGGAGTTGGAGTCGAACCCACATCTATTTATCTCGTGCTCCTATACGGTGGCTGTCTGGAAAGCCTGTATGAGGCAGGTAGGATTGAATCATCACTGGGATGGGAACTCAGTGATTAGTGCGTGGGATTCCTGGTGGAGAACTTTTTCCCGATCCAAGCTAAAAACTCTTCCGCTTCTCATCATTTGGGGGATTTGGTTGGCTCAGAACGGGGCTATATTCAAAGCAACAGCTAGCATACCTGAAATAACAAGTGCACAAGCGGTGGGCTTATACAAAGCACTGCCTGAATATATTAGAGCTGCCGAACAGCGCAGGAATCTGGAACTTGTATTAGATAAAACCCATCCTTGGGGTTTTTTTGACGGTGCAGCACAAAACGAGATGTGTGGAGGGGGGGCTGTCCTCTTTTTGTCCGATACACATTACTTTACCCTTACCATGGGCCTGGGCATGGGCTCGAACAATTACGCTGAACTCATGAGCTTAAAATTACTACTCATATTTGCCAACGAGAAGGGCATCAAAAGGCTGACGGTTTGTGGGGACTCACTGAATGTTATCAACTGGATCATGAAAATTCAAGACTGCAGAAATGTTAGAATAGCCAATATACTTTCCACTATTCAGAATATCATACTTTCTTATGATACTTTCCATTGCCGACATGTATACAGGGAGAACAACAAAGAAGCGGACCAGGCATCCAAAGAAGGGCTCCGCATGGACCTTGGCACTTGGAAAATTCGTGAAGAAAAGGAAGGGCAGAGCTACGAGTTTTATCACAGGCCGTTCATAGACAGAGATATGAACAATCCGGCTGCTTACATTATTCATTCCTGAATACTAGTGACAGTATGCTTTTATATAATCTTCTATAATGGCTAACAGCGGCAGTATATGTCTGATGTGGTATCGAACTGTGACTTGTGAACAAATGAACTGATCGGTGGGACAGAATGGCCTATTAAACAGCTTTTTTGTTAAAAATTTTTGCAATCTTGTAGCAGACTATGGAGTCTTATCAAAGGAACCTATAATATAGGCTTTTGAATTCACTGTCAGAGTGAATTACAGTATGTAATTTTTGATCTCTTTTAAGATGAATGAAAATTACGCTTTTTTTCCATTGAAAAAAAAAAAAAAAAACTAATTATGTTTATTACAAGTCATTGTTCTTGAAAAGATTCGACCACTAATCTTGTGTAAAGAGCTCTCAATTTGAACTTCTTAAATGCTTGATTAGTTGTAACTTCAATAGGGTTGTTGTGCTTGACAAATTTTCCTTTGAGAAACACATAGGTGTGATTGATGTTGAAAAAGGTTTTATTGCCATGAATAATAGTACCACAGTTTAATAATTCTTGAAATAGTTGGTGACATTTTCATTCAAATTTTTTCCTGCATATGATCATGTAGGTAAGAACATAATGACTATAGGGTATGTTCTTGTGAGTTTCCAATTTGTTTTCTTCCTGAAAAAACTTGTGTCACCATAGAATTTCCTTTGAGAAACTCATAAGTGTTATTGATGTTGATATTCGATATGTTTGCTTGCGTTGGTATGTTACTATTCTTTGACTAACCTTTGGATTCCTTGGTAAAAAACGATGGATCTTCAAACATTGTTGACTTTGTGATCTTATCCACTTGTTTCTTGGAATACTTTAGTTTAAGTGATTCATGATCACAATGAATTGCGATAACTTGCAAAGCATCTATATCCATATGAGTCGGAGAATCTTATGGGTTCTTAATTTTTTTGTTAATGTGATTAGGAGCACTTCCTTTATTTCCATGATGATACTCTTCTACCTTTTTTGCTTTTTCACAATTGTTACTGGTATCTTCTTTATATCCGTCATTATAATGTTGGATATTTTCATCCTCTTTACAATCGTTAATGACATCGTGCTCCTTCATGGTTGGTGCATCTATCTCTTTGTTTTTGTTATCGTTATTCTCAACTAATATTTCTTTAGGTTCATTAGTATGTTGAACCGTATGTTTGTTTTCATTATTGTCATTCACAACAACTTCTTTTGCAAATTAATTTTGGTCTTCCACATTATGATCTTCATGCATGTCCTTTTTTATCTTTTTTTCTTTGTCATTGCTATCTTGTTCCTTATTACGTCCTTGGTTTTAGTTTGGATCCCTGGAATGGCTTATGATTTGTCCTTGTTCTTGCATTTCGCTAGTCGTTTTTAATGATTTTGTAGTAGAATAGACTAGACCATTCATGTGATTCTTTTATGTTCCTTGAATGAAACTACAACAAATTTGTAGCATATGTCTAGGTATTTTTTTGCATCTCGTATTTCGAACAGAGGTTCTTATCCTTTGTTGTGTCTGATGCCCTAGACCTTATGTGAGGGGGAACATAAGTTGTCAAATATGTGATGTTCATTCTTCCTTTATCGTAGCAGTTTTGTTCTTTCCCCTGCTTGAGACTTTGAAGACTGTAATCACTTCTTCATCGCGTTTGAGCAATGAATTATTCGGAGTCTAATATTACTACAAGTTATTCCTTGATTCCAACTTCATCAATCGTTTCTTCTTGGATAGTTTCTTGTTTATTTTCATTTTCGCTTTCGTTTTCACGTTTTTGTTTCAAAAAGTTTTTTTATCATCTCCTTCAGAATTTTAAATTCTTCTTCATATTTTCCCTCTTTTTGTTACACTTCCATCTCCAAAGACTTGAGAATTTAAAAAGTTTTTTTTTTTATAAATTAACTATTAAAATATCAATAATAACAATAATTTATTATTAAAATGATAATAAAATTATTATTATAAAACTTTAATAGTTTTAAAGGACTTAAAAATATTAAATACTAAAATAATAATATTTAATATTATTATTGGTGTGAAGGAGTGAATGGGCTTGGTGGTGCTTCGGGAGACGCGCAGGGAGGAGCGAGCTGGCGTGAGGTGGATAGGGTTGCGTGAAAGATTAGAGTGGAGATTGGAAGTGACGTGTGCAGGTGGAAAGCAGATTGGTGGAATGTGGAAGGGTGTTCGTTGGTGTGTGCAACTACAATGGTGTTGGGTGGAGTGAAGGGAGTGGAAAGTGGTGTGGAATGATCAAGGGAGCAACAATGGGGGTGTGTTGGAAAAAATGGAGGGATTTATGGACGCATGGGGGAGAGAAGAGTATGCATGGGAGATATTGAGAGAGCAATGGTGTAGCAAAGGAAAAGGGCTAGATGGAAAACGCAGGAGTAGAGATGGGGATAGGCAAGCGGTGAGCGCAGAGTGATGAAGAGAAGATGGAGTGAAGTGTAGGTGAGAAAGGGAGAAGAACAAGTGATGTGTGAGAGAAAATGTAGTGAAGATGTAGAAATGGAGAATGACAAATTGAGAATGATTTCCCTCATTAAGAATATGAGAGTGTGCAAAGAGTAACTTCTACCATTTGTAATGAATTAATAGTTAATAAATATTTAATTGATATATTGAGTGATGAATTACAATAGAAATAGCCGAATTTAAATATGGCATATTGGTAGCCACATATCTATTTACCAATAGACATGTCATTTAATAATTAGTAGTTAATTATTCTAACTTCTAATAAATACATTAATATATATAACATTTGTAATAACCAGTTTGGTTTATTACAAAGTTGAGGAAGGGACCACTCACAACTTTTG
Organism: Pseudotsuga menziesii; assembly: GCA_001517045.1. NCBI lineage: Eukaryota > Viridiplantae > Streptophyta > Pinopsida > Pinales > Pinaceae > Pseudotsuga > Pseudotsuga menziesii. Next base: position 222,980 of record LPNX010804965.1, read on the forward strand.
TCTAAGGTATTCAAACATGTCTCTAGGAAGAGGTTTGGTGAACATGTCATCAACTTGTTCCGTAGTAGCTATAATTCATCTTGTTGTTTTGCTCAGCGACTTGTTATAAGAAAGTGGTACTTGATTGGGATTTGTTTTTATTTTAGAGTGCATGAAATGATTTTTAGAGATGTCAATTGCACTTGTGTTTCTACAAAGAATGACAATTGGTTGATCATAATCCATCTTGATATATTTTAAAGTTTGTTATATCCAAAAAACTTGTGTACAACAATTTGCTACTTCAATAAATTATGCTTCAGTTGTAGAAAGAGAGGCTGATAATTGTTTTATGCTTGACCATGATACAGGGAAATTTCTTAGATAAAAATGCATTTCCATTGGTACTTTACCTATCATCAATACTTCCATGTTTTTCATCCAATGTATGTCCTTACTAGCTTGTGCAAAATATTTTAGCTCTATTTTGGATAGTAGAGAAACCTTGTCATGTCTTGATGTTATTATCTTCCTACTTTTGGTTTGAATATCTGCATTAAGTTCTCCAATAATATGATTTGGATGATGTTTCTACACAAACTTTAATGGTGCTTTGGGATTTGGAATTTTTTATTCTTCTTGATCTATTCTAGATGGTGTTTTGGGATCAAGTTGTTCAACCACTTCTTGTTATTTATCTACATTAACCTCTTCTTGATCAACATATATTGTTTCTTCAGGATTTGTAATAGTTTGAGTTTCTTCCTTTTCTGGCATAGCTTCATTTACTCTTACATCAATGAATTCTACAACTTTGTGTAGTCTTTTGTTATAACATTTGAAGGATTTTCTTATGGTTGAATAACCAAGGAAATCTCCCTCATATGTTCTACAATCAAACTTTCCCAAGTTGTCATCATTGATCTTCATATAACACTTACTTCCAAAAACTTTGAAATACTTGACCGATGTTGGCCTACCTTTCCACAACTCATATGGTGTATTATCACTATTTACTTTGATTTGCACTCTGTTTCATATGTAAATTGTTTCCCCAATTGCTTCTCTCCAAAAAGAGTTTTATAATTTGTCTTCAAGCAACATTTTTCTTGCCATTTCTTGCATTGATCTATTATTTATTTCCACAACTCCATTTTGTTTTGGAGTTCTTACAACTAAAAGTACTCTTTTGATTCCATGTTTCGCATAGAAGTCATTGAATTCATTTGAGGTAAATTCGCCTCTTATATCTGACCTTAAACAATTGATTTTCAGACCTCTTTCATTTTCAACTAATGCTTTAAACACTTTGAACTTATCAAATGCCTCATATTTTTCTCTAAGAAAGGTTACCCATATCATTCTAGTAAAATCGTCTATAAACAACATAAAGAGTCTATATCCTTGTTGGAATGCATAGATTTGTGTGAATAAGTTCTAGTGGTCTTGAAGCTAAGTATTCCTTTAATTTGAATCTTACTCTTGTTTGCTTCCCGTGTTGGCGTGATCTACATAAAAAGTTCATACGTTTTCATATTTTGGGCAAGTCTCTTACAACTTGCATCCTGTCGATCTTTACTAGATTGTTGAAATTCAAGCGTCCCATCCTTTTGAGGCATAACCAAATTTCATCTATTTTCCCAAGATAACATTTTTCTCCCTAAGTTTAATCAAGAACATATACATTTCCTAGAGTCTTAATTCCTCTTCCTACAACTTTTCATGAGTTATTATGTCTTATCTCACATTCTCTATCATAGAATATGAGGTTGTATCCTTGGCCAAGCATTTTTCCAACACTTAGAAGATTGTGTTTGAGCCCTTCAACAACTAGAACATTCTAATATTAATCTCTTCCATTGTTAAGACTTGCAGTGCCTCTTCTAGTTATTTTTGCAGATCCATTGTCTCTAAGGGTCACACTTCCTTCATACTAAGAAATTTCTTTTAACCCCCTGTCATGTGTCTGGAACATTTGTTTTCTATATACCATTGACTCCCTTTGTTTTGGGTGTACATAGATAATTCACATCCTTCTGTTTTTTATTATTATTTTTTCTAATCCAAGCATTTGATTGTTCTTCTTTCTGCCTTATACAGTCACGAGCTAGATTCCCAAAATTGTTACACTTGTGACATTTTATATTGTATCTAGACAAGGAATCAAATGAATTATAATTTATATCATTGTAGCCTTCAAATTATTTGGTCTAATTGCTATGCATATTCACTTCTAGAGGTACTAAGAGACCATCTTTCTCTTATATAATCCTTCTTAAGTAGCATTATGCAATCCATTGCTTTGTGTCCAAAATTATTACAAGAAAAACAATGACCAAGAAGCAGAGTTTGTTACCTTGTAGGAGCAAATCTTCTGAAATTTTTCTAATTTTGTATTAGAATTGATTCAAAATTTTGTTGGTCCTCATTTCCAATTTTTCTCCTACTTGTATGATTTAAAGTTCCATTAAGAGTGTTTATCCATCTTCTTGATTGTTCTCCTTCCTTTCTTGGTGGCTTTGTATCTTGCATGGAAATCTTTTGATTTCCGTCATAACCCTATATTGTCTTAATGTATGCAGGTCTTTGGCTGCTGAGAAGATTATCCAAAACTTGAGTGCTTTTCTCAAACTTCAAATGCGTGTTAATCCCTAAATGTTGGCACATTAACCCCTATATAGTGGTGCATTACCCCTATATAGTGGCACATTACCCCCTATATTGTGTTGTATTACATATTATTGACGTTGGCTTGGGTCTATTAGTGGGTATATCAGTTGTTATTGTACACCTTTGTCTCCTATATATAGGAAGGCGATATTTTCATTTTAGTCATTATATTGTATCTGGTGTTGTCTTATGTACTTAGTACATTGTGTAAGGAGGTTTCACCCTCGAAGAGGCTTGCTATTAATCTTTGTTCTTCATTATTAGGGCGTGGATTACTTTCTTCAGTTCTATTTCTGTTCCTTTTGTGTTATTTCTGGGACTTGGTTGCATAACATTGTAACGTCCCCCTCACCCAATCCAACCACTGGGAGGGGACATTACATGGATCCAGGACCTCCAATTTCACCCCGAACCCAACTTACGAATTCATAGAAAATAAAATATGTGTGCAAAAAATAAATAGACATTCACAACGGAAATAAAATTGATCCACACACATCTAACATGGAATTTCCAAAATAAACATTACAAGCATCAATTAAAAACATTGCATAGAAAAATACAAGAGGATTATTATCTTAAACAATACCAATCCAAGCAATTGGATGGTAAGAGCGATTTTCCACCCAACCATAGGCACTCTGTCCAAAATATATTCTTTCTATTGAGAGGCCACTCCCAAGCTAGGCTATGAGGCCACTAGGGTGAAGGAAACACCTACATGATTCTCTCTGTCAACCCACAACCCAATCCTCTCTCTATTCTTATCCAAATGCCCATATATATCTCTACAAGGGTCTCACTCAGATCTCACGACCTTGGCTTCCACAATACCTACCCCACATAACACTCTTATTGGCTCATGCATCCCCTTCACTGAACCACGATTCTCTTGGGTGACCCATCTTACCGAGTGCTTCCTATGTGTGCATAGAAGAATACCAACCTACTAAATGTTGTTGGAGAACCACTTGCAACCTCAATTTGTAACAACACCAAAACTCAAGGGTTAAGGGTTCCTAGCTTGCCCAACCTCTCTACTCACCTACAACCATTGATTTTTATCTTCCAAATATGTTTTCCTAGCTCTAAATTCGAATTTATGGGTTATAGATCCCAGTGAAAGGTTATGAACACCAATGGAGAGATATGCATAGTCTATATCTGCATGCAAGAATGAGAAAATGAGGGTTGACTCTAAGGGATATGAGAAAATGGTGAAAATACAACTGACATTACTTATGACATTAAAAGAAATGAATCCTGATTGATGCAGACTGAATTATGAATTGTGACATAAATATCAAGAAGTGCGTTCAACCTCATGCTTCAATAACTACATGAAGTGACCTTTCCCACCAACTTCACACATTCATTCAATAATTGGAAAATAGTCAAAAAATGAGATATTTGATTATTCAATGCACGTGACAAAATTTTGGGTGAGTTATAAGGTTGACACTTGGAAGCAAGGATTAGATTCCCCTTAGGCCCCCTTTCCTCTTCCCCTCTGGTGGAATCATAACTCCTTTTGTGCTCTTTAAATAGTCATTATTGGACCATTTTATTATTATGCACATATTATGTACATATATTTCGAATTGGCATTATAAGCCAAATAAATGGTCCAATTTGCATCATACATGCCTACCCATTCACTAGTCAGGTCTTGGCCTTGAGTTCTGCACTAGGAATCCATACTAGCATAGCTACATCATTAACATAATTTGGTTAAATACATTCCAATTCAAAATAGGGGGTATTATAATCCCCTCCCCCTTGGAATAACAACGTCCTTGGTGTTTTCTCAAAATTTAGAACAAATATGGATATGCCTCTCTCATGGCATCTTCCAACTCCCACGTAGCCTCATCGAGACCGAAGTGCTTCTGTTGCACATTTACCTATCTAATGGGTCAATTTTGGACAATGTTACCAACCTTTATAGGATGCATAGTTGCTTGGTTTGGAACTCTCCCTCGGGTTCTACCTAGATCACATCCCAGTCAATCACATGGTTAGGATCATGTAGATATTTATTAAGCAAAGAAATATGAAAAACATTATGAGCTCTAGTATTAGCAGGAAATGCAATTCTATATGCAATTGGCCCTATTATATCACTTCAAATGGCCCACAATATATTGGTGACAGCTTCACACAACTTCGAAGCTTCAAGGAACTTTTCCTTGGCCTCACTCGGAGGTAAACATGATCCCCAACATGAAATTCCCTATGCACTCTATTCTTATCCACCTATATTTTTTGTCTATCTTGGGTTGCCTTTAAATTCATTCTAATCTTTGCAACTTCATGTTCCATTTCCTTAAGCATTTTCGTCCTAGCGATATATATGCTCACGAGATTATCCCAAGTAACTGGTCTTCTACAATTTATTCCATACAAAGATTCAAATGGACTCATTCCCAATGATGCTTGATGCCCATTATTATATGCAAACTCTACTAAATGTAGATTCTCTTCTCGCTTGGATGGTTTGTCCATCACATACATGCATAGCATGTCCTCAAGCACTTGATTTACTCTTTCTGTTTTCCCATCTATTTGTGGATAATAAGTAGTACTAAAGTTCAATAGTGTAATCAACAGTAGTTCCACCCATTTCCAATGGACATTTCTCCACTATTTCACTAACATTTCTCTTGGTTCTGGTGGCTAGTTTAACTAATCATGATTTACTATGCTTTGATTTATTAAAAGAAAAAATCTCTACAACTTTTGTACTAATATAACTATGATTAGATCCAGGGTCAATCAAAATAGAAATAGATTGCTTAGCAATATTACCTTCAAATTCAACAACAATTGTTTGATGGTTTGCTTGGAGTTCCTCTAGTGATGCATAGATACTAGGGATGGTCCTTGCCACTTGACCCATAGTTTCATCTTATTGGATGTTGCGAACTTGCTTTTCATTCTCATTTCAATGTGGATAGTTTATAAGTATATGATCCCCTCCACATCCCCAACATTGAAGTGGCACTCTTTGTTCTTTTGGCTTGTCACCCATCATCGTAGTTGATTTATTAACACCTTGTGGTAGATTAATTTGTTGATTTGTGAATTGAGAAGGCCTGAACCCCTTCTTCCTTTGGTCAAACTTTTTATCCTTCTTGTTCTTCCATGCCTTATGTAATTCTAGTTTTCTTCTGTCCTAATCATAATAATACTTGGACTTTATTATGTACTCATCTAGATTTTGAGCTTCATCAAACTCAATTATGTCTTTATATGATTGTGGCAGTGCACTTACAAACTGTTGCATTTTGACTTTATCATCCCTAATGTACTTGACATATCTTAACAACTCCAAAAGTTTATTTGCATATTCTTCCATAGTCATTTGTCCCAATCTAAGCTCATGAAACTCTTTTATTTTTCCATCATAGTACCTATTAGAGAGGTACTTTTCCTTGGAATACTTCTTGAAATGGTTCCACGCAATATTTCTTTTATTGATCCTCTTCACTTGTCTAAGGTGATCCCACCATATAGACACTCTTCCATTCAAATTGAATATTGCCACTTTTTCCTTCATATTTCCTGAGTAGTATTGGACTCGGAAATACTTCCTCATCCCAAGAAGCCAAGCCTTAGCTTCTTGACCAAATTTACCTCACCATCAAAAGTAGGAGGTTTTTCCTTAATTTCTCCATGAGAGTTGTTCTTGGAATACCTCTTCCTCTTATTTTTGTGATATGAAGATCTTTGGCCATCAAGAGATTATTTAGAGTCGGATGACTCACTAGAAGAGAATTCTAAATTATATGTTGTATCTCTAGAAATCCTTCTCAAACTATGGGACCTCTTGTGGGAATGCCTCCTTGAGCTACTCCCATTATTTCCTTGGTGTTCGGAATTATGCGCGTGGTTAATCTTCCTTTGAATGTATATCAAACTTTGAAGCATGGTTGCATTCAATTGATTTTGTTCTACTTGAGCTTTAAGCAACCTCCTATTGTCTTCTCGACAACTCTACAGTTCCAACCTTAGGCTCCTCATGGTTTCTGCAATGTATGGTGGAGTCATTTGGTTTCTTATACCATTGGGTTATGTTTCTACATTCTCAACCTATACGTTCTCTCCCATAGCATCTGTCTCATATTTGTTGGGGTCCTATACATCATCCTATTAGAATTTGAATGACATTTAGATATTCAAGCATATAGTTCTAATAATGTTTGCACTAAATGGAGAATGAAGATACAAACTGAACAAAACAAACCACACAGGAAACAGACAAGTATTGCTTAGGAATATACAGTATCATTCACAACAATAAAATCTGGTGTTACAATAGTTTACATAGGAAAATAATTTGAATGCATTAGGTAGCAATTCGAATCTATCCACTGGATCTGACTGTATCTAACTGACCATCTAACTCATGGTGTCTCAATCAATATAGGAGTCCAATATATCAACTCCCAGATGTCCAACCAACTCAATCAATCAATGATAGCTAGTTAACTCAGTGCAATTGAGTGTGGTAGGTGGGCAAAGGCGCCTACTCCACATGAAGCCATGCATAACTAGCACTAGCTAACTGATTTATATCTAACTGAAAGTAACTGGGGGCTAACTAAGAGTAACTAGTTCCAACTCCACATAACTAATGGAGGTTGGTGCCAGGACTCCCAGTGGCTCCTAAAATGTAGGCATTGGTCTAGGAGACACCCAAACTGATGCATGCACATGCATTAAGTGGCAGTTAACCTCTAGTATCATTCCCCACACTCTAGTGATTGGTAAATGTGGCCCCATTAGGCCAAGTGGACCCAATGGTACTAGTGGAACCAATTAATTAATTAAGGTTCCTAAGTTAGGCTAAATAATCTAATAGACAGTATGGTCAAAGGAGGATTAATAATCCTAACACCCCCCCTGAATCCTAACTTGTACAACTATGGGCCCTGGTAATAAGACTATAGGTCACCCAAATACAATATAAAAGATAGAATGTTGCTTAATACAACCGAGGAAATAGGGGAAAACCTCATGGGAACACGCCCCCCCGCCCCCCCCATCAAAATAAGCAGGAATACAAATTTTGAAAAAACTTGTGAAAATTTTTGCTGCTATTTGCAGCACTATGCAACATCAAATGCAGTATCTTGGTTCTTCTGTGTAGGTGAACCCATGAATCCAAACAAAGTTCTTATGTCTGGAAGAATATTCCTCTTTGGAAGAAGAATAATGTACTCAACTGAATCATAAATATAAACAACTACACGGTGAAAAATGGACCCATGTAGAGCAGCTGAAATCAACTGATGAGAGAGAAAATGTGCTTGAGAATTCGAACCATGTGAGGAACACCCAAGAATCTGATATATGTCAGCCTTGAACAAGAAACCATGAGTGGTAAAATCAGCCCCAAGTGTTAGGAGCAAGTGTCCAAGCAGATGCAAAATGTCTTCCTCTTTACTAGTTCTGTGAGGGGATGAGCATGTGACCAAATGTAGAGAAGCCCTGGGATTGTGGAGAGCGAACGCTTGAGCTCCATAATCTGATATTTCTTAGAAATAACCAATAATTCACAAAATATAATATCAGAAAACTCATAAGAGAGAAATAACATCAAATCCTCAACAACAAAATTTAAGGACTTGCGGTGCTTGATTTGTCACACCAAAATTGATGAAACCTGTTACAAGCAATATTGTAAGCTCTTGAATCTTAAACCCTGAACCAAATATTATCAGATAAGAAAATAAATCAGATCTAAATAGGTTCATATTAGATCCAAAACTGTGAATTGAAATCAAATCCCCAGTGGCAATTTTGAAGGAGATTTGTGGTACTTGATTTGTCACACCAAAATTGATGAAACCAGCTACAAGCATGACTAAAGGCTCACGAACCTGAAATATTAAACCAATTAATATCAGATCCAAATAATTCCATATCATATCCAAAAGTGTGGAATGAAATCAAATCCCCAACAACAATGTTGAAGGAGACTTGCGGTACTTGTTTCTTCACACCAAAATTGATGAGAACAGCTACAAGCAGTACTGAAATCTCATGAACCTGAAATATTGAACCAAGTAATATCAAATCAGATCCAAATAATATCATATCAGATCCAATAAATTTCATATTAGATCCAAGAGTTTTCTCCACGGAGATGGTAGATGCACAATTTTCTCCTTCTTCAAAATTCTGAGTATCGGTGCATGCAATCCTGTAGGAATTTACTGGAAGCTCTAGATTAATGAGAGTGAACGGATCACTCCTATAATATGATATTATTTCCATAATATCCATGGTATTACTTCTTTTCACACCAGCAACATTATTAGATATAGAGAAATCAAATTCCTCTACCTTTTCTGAAACAATCACCGGTAAACTATGCACAAAATTTAAAGAATCACTGGAGAATTTTTGCAAAGAATAGAAGGAGTGTTTTTCTTAAAAAACAAATATTTGAATGTATTCTTCTATATCAGCCATGTGAGGAGATGATATATCAGAGATCTCATACACTTCTGGATCAGCAGGAGAAGGATTCACTTCAAGGGGACTTTCTTCCATTCGAATTGACTGTAGGGAAAAATATGCTTCTTCTTCATCTTCAACAATTTGCTTTTTCTGTAGGAGAGGGAATGAAATCATAATGATAGATTTTATATGAACCTCTCTCAACATCTGGGGTTTTAGATTCATCTCCCATATGACTGATAGGTCCTCTTGATAGAGGGAAAGTGATGAAGGATTTCCTAGAAGCAACCATGTGGTTCGATGATCCAGAATTTGTCAAATAATCCTTCGATGAAGAGAGGCTTGCATGGAAGCATATCTCATCTTCTTTAGTCTGCTCTTCATCATCAGACATCTTTGATTTTGGGGGAGCAATGTTATTATGCTTGAGAAGAGATGACATTTCATCAATTTCCTTCCTCATACAATGATCTTCAAGATAGTACCCCTTTTCAAAATAGGGACATAACTTGTTTTCAAGCTTCTTCTTCTGCTTAGAGACAGAGGCTCCTTCAAAAGTTTGTTGATTCTGTCTAGGCTTCAAATCTGCTGCATTTGGCTCCTTCTTCTTTGATTTACCCTTGGCTTGCGCTTTGGAAGAGTCAGTAACTATGAGAGCTTGATATTTGGAGGTCTTGATGACTCCCATTCGAATCAACTTGTCTTGCTCCTTGATTAAGGACTCGGAAAAAGAATCTAATGAAGAAATTTTCCAATCAGGAAAGCTTTCCCGCTTGGAATGAAATATGGAAACAAATACAGAATAATCAGATCCTAGTTTACTGAGTATGGAAAGGACATTTTGCTCATCCTTCTGCTCTATTCCGCACTACCTGCATTGAAGTAACAGAGACTTGAATTTAGTAAACAATTGCTCAATATTCTCGAAACTGTTGGGATGTAAAGATACTAGCTCATTCTCCAGAATGTGTCCCCAAAGCTCATCTTGTTTGTTAGACAAGCTATCAATATTATCCCAGTATTCTCTGGGTGTCTCCAAAATTTCAAGGTAGAAGAGGATATCTCTGGATATATGAGTGCATAAGTACCCAAATGCTTCATCACAACGGTTCAGAAACTTGTTCTTTTCAACTGGCTGATGAGGCTCTGCCTCCCTTCCTTGTATTATCTTGAGGTAGCCATGCTTGCACAAGGACATCTCCATATCAATCCTCCAATCAAGATAATTGGAAGTTGTAAGGATCCAAGGAATAAGAGATTGAGAAATCATAATTGCTCCAGCTGAAAGACTGCAAAACTTCAAACAAGCTACGTAGCACCTATCAATTGTTACTGAAAAACACACTAAAACATTTGAACTATTAGAATCATGATTTTCCTATCGACATGAACATATTTTCAGGGTCTGTCACACCCTCTCCACTGCTCTGAATAAATCCAGAGCTAGAAAATCATCATAGGGGACTTCTGTGGAAACCCAACTGCTTCTGATGTTCGATGGGTAGAAACAAGCATGGAACCTGCCTGAGAAGGCTCTAATACCATATTAGAATTTGAATTCCATTTATATCTTCAAGCAGATAGTTCTAATAATGTTTGTGGTTAATGCAGAATGAATATACAAACTGAACAAAACATTCCACACAGGAAACATACAAGTATTGCTCAGGAATTTATAGTATCATTCACAATAATAAAATCTGGTGTTACAATAGTTTACATAGGAAAATAATTTGAATGCATTAGGTAGAAATTCAAATTTATCCACTGGATATGACTGTATGTAACTGACCATATAACTCATGGTGTCTCTATCAATATCAGAGTCCAATAGATCACCTCACAGTTGTCCAACCAACTCAATCAATCAGTGACAGCTAGTGAAATCAGTGCAATTGAGTGTGGTAGGTGGGAAAAGGTGCATACTCCACATGCAGACATGCATAACTAGCACTAGCTAACTGATTGATATCTAACTGAAAGTAACTAGGGGCTAACTAAGACTAACTAGTTCCAACTCCACCTAAATGATCGAGGTTGGTGTCGGGTCTCCCAGTGGCTCCTAAAATGTAGGGATTGGTCTAGGAGGCGCCCAAATTGATGCATGCACATGCAGTAAGTGGACGCTAACCTCTAGCAGTGTTCCCCACACTCCAGTGACTGGTACATGTGGCCCCATTATGCTAAGTGGACCCAATTAATTAATTAAGGTTCCTAAGTTAGGCTAAATAATCTAATAGACAGTATGGTCAAGGGAGGATTAATAATCCTAACATATCCATGATGATGATATTTTTGGCCCAACCAAGATCAATATTTACCAACTGTACTATATTGAATGTTTAACCTTAAATATCCTATTACTATTTTGAGTCTATGAAGTGTTCATAGACTCGTTTGTTAGATTCATTATATTCTCCTAAAATATAAAATTATTTTTCATGCATTATGGGAAAAACCATATTGTTAATTTCTATCAAATTACAGAAATATCTGAATCACCCCATTCAGAATCCAACTGTGCACAATCTTCCCCATTTTATATTGTTGATCAACCTCGGTTGAAGTCGAGATGTAACTTTGTCGGTTAAAAAAAAATGGGGGTCAAGGGGGCTTTCCCCCTTGTGGCCTTTTTTTGTAAATATTTCAAGTTCACGCAATATGTTGCATAAGTTCAACTGTATTTTTTGAGTCCTGACACCCGAAATTTGATTGTGGAAATTGATACCTTTTCCCCTTGATTCGCACCGTTAGATGCCGCCCACAACACCTTACTACTTATCAAGCATAAACGATTTCAATCTCCAAGGGAAGTGGTCTCCGGAGACTGCTTTTGCGATCCTAAATGACGAGAGGGTGACACGTTGCATGGAAGTTTCCGTCTTTGGCTCATGTTGATTAATTAAATTTCATGCACCTTCATGGACCTGAGGAATTCTCTATCGACGATGTGATCTGCGTGATCTTTCATGACTGAAAAGACTGACACAGGTCCCATCATGCCTGACGCAACTTGGAACAACCTTGTGTCATGTATTTTCACATCAAATCATTGATTGTTAGAACAAAAGTGGTTTCAAGGTCTGGGAAAATGGTTTCTCAAACACTCTTTTGGGACCCTAAATGCACGAGAGGATGACACATGGATGGCGAAATTTTGCTCCAGGGTCGCACTACTGAATTAACCTCTGTGCACCTTCACGGACCTGAAGCATTGAGAATCATTGATCTTATCTGGGAAATATCTAATTACTGGCATGACCGGCATGGGTCCCATCACACCTGACACCACCTCCCGTTAGATCTGGACCCCACGATAAATAAATTTTCATCTGGCCCAAAGGTGGTTTCAGTCTCTCGAGAAAGTAATTTCCTAGAGTTACTTTTGTGAGCCTGAACTCACTAGGAACTGACATGTGGAAAGGGAATTTTCCTTATAGGGTCACATTGAGGAATTAACATATGTGCATCTTCATGGGCCTGAAGCACTCTCGACCATTGATTTGCACAACCGCCCAACGACCAGATCTCATCTTCCTTCACCCTCTACCACAGGTGATCACCTACACATGAATCTGATGTGGTCTATCCACATCACAAGCTCTACCCACATGGAACTACTATGTTATACCTCCTACTCACGTGGCTCCTCAACATTACATTTCCACCTAGCACTAGTGGGGCCCAATTGAATTTTTTCCAAATTTTTAAAATTTTGAATTTCTGCATAATATTAATTCAGCCATAAGGTGGTTATTTCAAAAATTATCTTGGCCCCTTATTCGCCACTTAACATAAACTAATTTATCTAGAATCAGTTTCTAATTTAATCCTATAAATATGAATCTTTGGCCCATATAACTCAGGTATTGCAACCAGAAGCTCTGATACCACTCGGTAACGTCCCTCTCACCCAATCAGACCATTAGGAGGGGACATAACATGGATTTGGGACCACCAATTTCACCCCGAACCCAACTTACGAATTCATAGAAAATAAAATACATGCATAATAGAAATAGACATAGACAACAGAAATAAAAATGATCCACACACATCTGACATGCAACTTCCAACATAAACATTACCTGCTTCAATTAAAAACATTGCATAGAAAAATACAAGAGAATCATTATCTTAAACAATATTGATCCAAGCAACTGGCTATGTAAGAGCATTTTTCCACCCAACCGTAGGCACTCTATCCAACATATACTCTTTCTACTGAGAGGACTCCCCAAATCTAGGCTATGAGGCCACCAAGGCGAAGGAAACACCTACAGGATTTTCTCTCTCATCCCACAACCCAATCTTCTCTTTATGCTTAGACAAATGCTCATATAGAGATATACAAGGGTCTCACTCAGCTCACATAGCCTTGGATTCAAAAATATCTTCCCCACACAACACCCCTTTTGGCTCAGGCATCCCCTTCACCGATCCATGGTTATTTTAGGTGATCCATATTGTTGAGTGATTCTTGTGTGTGCATAGAAGAATACCAACCTTTTAAATGTTGTTGGAGAACCACTTGCAGCCTCAATTTGTGGATTCTCAAGCATGTAACAACAACACAACTCAAGGGTTAATGGTTCCTATCTTTCCCAACCTCTCTACTCACCTACAGCCATCAATTTTTACCTTCCAAATCTATGGTGCTAGCTATAAACTCAAATTTCTAGGTTATATATCCTGGTAAAAGGTTATGAACAACAATGGAGACCTCTGCATAGTCTATATCCACATGCAAGAATGAGAGAATGAGGGTTGACTCCAATGGATATGAGAAAATGGTGAAAAAACAATTGACATTACTTCTGACATTATAATAAAGGACTCCTTATTGATGTAAACTTTCTTTTGACTTGTGACAGAACTATCCAAAGTGAAGTCATCCCCTTACTTCAATAACTACATGAAGTGACCTTTCCCACCAACTTCACACATGCATTCAATGATTGGAAAATAGTAAAAAAATGAGATATTAGGTTATTCAAGGCACATGACATAATTTTGGGTGAGTTATAAGGTTGACACTTGGAAGAAAGGATTAGATTCCCATTAGCACCTGTTGCAGCTGCAACTATTTCCCAAATTTTTTAAAATTTTGGGCCCTCCTTTTAATTTTATCTTGCCTGGATTTGTCTTAGATTGTTGAACTTTGTTGTCCTCTGTTACAAATTTGGATCTTTTGAGGTTGAATTGAGGTACATTGTTTACCATTTTCAGAAGTTGAATGACTATCTTTGTTTGACTTGAACTTGAAGTTTTTGGTTTGTCGATAGTTGCCTTTTTTGCTGTTGGAAGTTTATTGAACAGTGAATCGGGGTCGTAGTTCTCTAGGTAGCCGCCGTTGCGGAAGCTAACTAATGAACGTCTCGATGGGAATCATGTTTTTCTCTGATGGTTTATCTCCGTCGTTTTTTTTGGTTTTCGGTGTTTTTTTGTTTATCACTGTGGGAGCATTAGGCTTCTAAGTCGTCGTTGTTTCGGAGAACAGATGGCAAACGTTCTAACGGGTTAGTTCTTACCCTTGCCGATTCTGTGTTTTATTGCTTTTTCATTACTTTGTGTTTTCTCTTCACTATTGGAACTTTTCATGACTTTGATCCAAATCCGTAGTCTGATTATTTTCCGCCATTGCGGCTCCTTAGCGAACTAATCATCCAACATATAGTTGTTCCATTCGTTGATGGTTTGTTCTGATTTTTGTCGATGTTTTCTGGTCTGCGAAACCCTTAGTCCATGTGACTTCCACCGTTACGGCTCCTCATTGAACTAGTCGTCCGATGCTGTAGTGGTTCCGAGGTCCGATGCTGCAGTTTTTAGTGTTTATTTCGTCGATGTTTTATTTTTCCACGGAACCCTTAGGCTACATGGCTCCCGTTGTTGCAGCGCCTTGGTGAATTAATCATCCGATGCTTAGTTATTCAGCGCACCGACGAAGGTTTTTCCCGCCAACATTTTTCATCGAGAGGTCTATATATTGGGATGGGGTATTATTTTATTATTACCCTTGTGAAATTGCGCTTGCTCTGTCCCTGTCAAGTCAAACTGTGCATCCGTGCTTAGCTGTCGGGATTTCGCTCGTTTGGGGTGTTGTCGTGGAAGTGTTGGACCATCACATCGATTGTAACTTGTTTTCCAGGTAGGCCAACCATGGTTTCTCCTTTCTCTTGAGTTTATGAGTCGTTTTAGGAACTAGGGTGTTCCCCTGGTTAGGTTTTTCCCGTCGTTTGGTAGTTGTCCATCTAAGTATCATTTTGTATCCTTACGGCGTAAGGTGTCAGTCAATTTGATAGTATTTGCGGTGGGGGGTTTTTCTTGAGCTTGTTTATAAGCCGTTATGAAAACTCGATCCCGGTCTGAAATTTTAGGTAGCTGGTACATACAAGCGTTACGTTGTCTGCACTGTTTTTTGTGGGTTTGCTTATGGCCATCCGGGGAGGGAGTTTTCGGTTCTCTTGTCGTCATGGGTTTACCCTATTTTTCTGGGATGCCAGAGGGTTTGATTTTTGGTTAGATTGGAATTTTTGGATAGGGCCACACTTTCGAATACTAGCCTCACTGATAGGGGTTTTTCGTTTTGGTGAAGAGTTAGAATGCATTTCGGTTTAAACGATGTATGTGCTATCTGGGTCATGTCTTAGCTACATACAGACTTAGGAATTTTCAAACCTAGTTTGTAGAAGCTCTTTTTTCCTGTCGATTATGCATTAATTTTCTGATAGTTTACCTGTTGAGAATGCATATGGAAGAAGTAAATGTTTTTATACTGTTTTTTTTTCATTCTTAGAACACTAACTATAAGCTCCAATAACCTAAGAACATGTTTGGTCTATGACAGGGCAACTTCTTTAAAGAAGATATGTCTAAAAGGAAAAATAAGAAGGCTCATGTTGCTGAGGGAGAACCAGATGTAGAAATCATTTATAAGGTGGAATACATCTACGAAGATACCAGAGCTACTACCAGGGTAGAGCTGGATTACAAGTGGGGTGAGATATATCAGATGATTTCAAATCAGGATGTGCCTGATGCAGGATTCGAGGAACTGACCATATACGCCAACATCGAGAAATCTGCTTTGATGAAGGTAGCCACAAGACCTAAGCTGTTCCCATGCTCAAAGGTGATTAGTTGGATTTTGCCTAAGGCAGATGTGACCACGATGATCTTAGCAAATACTGCCAAACAACGATATGCTGCATATAGTCCTAGTTATGTCTCACTGGCATATCACCTACCTCCTACTCAAGTATACTTAACTGAAAGTTGGATGAAGGAGATAAATTTGGACCTGGTTGAAATAGTGAAGAGAATGATGATACCTGGGAAGAACTTTCGAACCAGGCCATCAAGAGAGTATGATACAACCACTCTCCGGACTCCTTACAGGTTTATAGCACTGATGCTGAATAGAGTATTCAGGAGAGCTCATGGTAAAAGTTTCAAGTTGGGATGGATACCCATTATTTTTTATGTTGCCACTCAGGGGACCATATTCAACTGGGAAAACATAGTGTCCAACAACCTCTCAGCCTGCATATCTTCAGCTTTGGGAGGGGTGTCCCAAAAGAAGTCTGATTTCTATATGAGCTCCATATTAGTGGACTATATATTGTGTACCCAGTCATTTCTAGCCTTACGGTGCAATTGGGACAGGGACAGAATGTTGGAGACATTTAGCACCATACACACTCATTTTGGTCAAATTGGCCTAGTTAAACCACTATCCTAAGTATTATTGATATAAATTGACATCAGTGGAGCATTAATTGACATCATCCAGTCACACCCATGCCTACCTTCAGTCAAGGAGGATAACTTAGCCTTCTCCTACATTCGGGGAGGCTAACTAGAGCACTCCGGGGTCATCTAAGTGATATTAATGCACCTAATTGCTAAACTGATGGTTACAATTAGTTAATAGGTAAGTGAAGGCACCGCCTTTCATTTAATTAATTATTTAATGATTAATTAATGAACTGGAGTCAACAGGGGCGCCTCCACCAACTTCTGATGTTCAGTTCAACTTCAGTTAACCTCATCGGGGTTCATTGGAGTCATTGAAGCGCTAGCACTTGATGGTTGGCTTGCTATGACATGTGTCTGATCTCTTTCAGTTGAAACTCAGTCATTTATTGCACTCTGACTTCAGTTAGGGCTTAGTTGAGTGAATTAGGGTTTTGATCAGTGGTGAATTGGAGTGTTGACTATGGCTTACATTCATTTAAGCTAGACTCACTCATTCAATTTGAATGACCTCCTTGAGGATTCAAATTGCTCATTCATTCATGGTTGTAGCATGACATTGTATTGTATTATCATTCTTTCATCTGATTATACAGAACGGCTACTCATTCTATAGACCGATTACACCATTTCATGAGTTATTTGTTGATTAATCTTTGATGAGATTGATGTTTAGTCCCTAGATCAATGTGCAAGATTAATATGGTATCAGAGCTCACGGTGGGATGAAACTCTATCTCTCAAAAACAAGATTTTTGACAGATTTCTTCATGAAAATTGAGCAATAGCTCAAAAATCCAGCACTGCACCAGAAGCCAAGGCTTACCACTTAATACCCCAAGTAAAGAACTTGTTGATCAAGCTTGCTTGATTGACTATGCTGGGTGTGATGAAAGCCTAAAATGTGCAGGCTGTCCGACCTTACATTGCCCTTTCTGTTTTGAATTTCAGGTTTTCTACAGGTGAAGCATTCGCTCCAGCAGATCCAGATGGCCTCCTCAGTAGATCTTTTGACTCCATACAATTTCCACTCATGGAAAGGTGATATGGAGATTCAGCTGCTCTCCAGAGGACTCTTTAGAGCCACCATGGACACTGAAGATGAGCCCGGTTCAGCCATAGAAAAATCAAGATTCTTGAATAAGAAGGATGAAGCCTTCGATTTCTTGTGACTCTCTATTTCTCGGGATCTTCTTTTCCATCTTGCGGGATTGAAGACTCCAAAATAAATATGGGACAAATTGGAAACTCTATATGGAAAGCATGATGACTTGAGGGTTTACCAGCTTGAAAATGAATTAATGTCTCTCCAGCCCTCCATTTTCGAGACTCTGAATGACTTTTTCACAAAGTTCAAGCATACTGTTTTACTCTTGAAGCAATACAAAGTGGAGAAGGAGGATGATCAGCTCATTCTCACCATACTCTCCAAGCTTGGGGCTGATTATTTAGTTTTTTTCTTCTACATTCCGTGCGGGGAAGCTTACAAACCCTGGATGGAATATGCCTACACTCAATGCCTTCATTGAGTCCCTAACAAGTGAACATGACAAGCTTGTCCAGATGGGGATCATCAGATATTCCTATGATCAAGCCCTCCATGTCTTAGGGCCCAAAGATCTGAAGGGTAAAGGAAAGCAGCAGAAGAACCCAAAAACTAAATTTGATGCTCCTAAACCTAAAGTTGAAAACCAACAGCATGATGAGTCTTCTGGCTCAAGGAAGAACAAAAGAAAAGGGCACCATGGCAAGGAAAAATTCAAGTGTTCTTATTGCGGGAAGGGCTTCCACCTTGAACATGCCTACATGAAGAAGAATCTTGATGAAGCAACCTCTCTCCTTGAGAGAAATCACATCAATCTTCTGAAGAGCTTTCGGAGGAGAGATCAGCAAGATCGGGAACCACAGCATGAAAAATGTCATGCCCTCATGGCAAGAACTTCGAAGTCCAAAGCACTCTTGATTGATTCTGGAGCTTCGAACCACATGATGGCTGAAAGAGACTCCTTTTCATCCTTGTAGACCGACAAATCCATGCCCATCCACATGGGAGATGACTCCACCATCATTTCAGACGGACAAGGTACTATTGATCTTGAAAATGGTTTTTTTTCAAATGTTTTGTATGTACCATCTCTGGCATCAAATATCCTTAGTGTCTATTAGATGAAACATACAAGAGTGCCTAAGAGAGTTTCTTTCAGCCCAAATGATGTTGAGATAACAGAAATTGCATCCGGGAAACTCATTGCTAAAGGCCTTGCAAACCATCATGCAAAAGCCTATGAGTTCTCTCACTTTGTTGCGGATGCAAAGCCCACCGCTCTACTAACTCATGGAAATGAGGTTAGTAGGATGTGGCATGAGAGGTTTGGCCATCTTATTTTCAAATATTTGCAGCAATTACAGAAAAATTCCATGGTTGAAGGCCTCCCGGTCATCAAGGAAACCACGGGAATTTGCAAGGGCTGTGTGATTGGAAAACACCCTGAGCACAAGTTCGATCGAGGGAAGGCAAACCGAGCTACATGCATATTGGGGATGATACATTATGATATCAGTGGTCCGATGCCTGTCACATCCATGAATGGATCAAGTTATATTCTTACTTTTATTGATGATTTTTCAAGTTACACATGGGTCTTCTTTCTCAAAAAGAAGTCTGAAGTATGTGAAAAAATTTCTGAATTGAAGGCATTGATCGAAAATGCCTCTGGGCTTAAGATAAAGATCTTGAGATATGATAATGGAGGGGAGTATGTCAGTAATGAGTTGCTGCACATATGCTCCCAAAGTGGTATTCAGGTCCAACATTCATTCCCTACACTCCCCAGCAAAACGGAGTAGCAGAAAGGAAGAATCGGTCTCTCAAGGAGATGACCACCTGTATGTTGGAATCCAAGAAAATTGCTGCATATTTGTGGGTTGAGGACATGCATGCTACAGCATACATTCAGAACAGGGTGCCACACTCATTTTTGAAAGGGAATACCCCTTTCGAAGCATACTTTGGGCACAAGTTGGATGTGTCGAACCTACGGGTGTTTGGGTCCACTGCATGGGCCCAAATTCCGCTTGATAAAACAAGGGCTTTGCAACCGCAACGCATAGAATGTATGTTTATTGGGTATCCTGATGAATCTAAAGGTTTCAAGCTGCTGGATATCAATACCAAACAGATCATCATAGTGAGAAGTGTCAAGTTCGATGAGCCTCTTCAGGAGGTGGAACTAGTGAAGGAGAAAACTGTTGAATTTCCTTCCTACTCTACTGAATCTTTGGATGATGAAATTGGGGGTGATGACACTGATTTGTATCCTATGATTTCTGATATTAGTGTGCAGAAATAATCAGATGTTGAATCAGAACCTGAATTGCAAAATCATCTTCCTACATGGGCCCGAAAGACACTCTCCTCCGCAGGAGACAACATTGGAAATCCAGATGATCCAAGGAGAACCTCGTCTGATTTCCAAAGAACAGGTATTGCGCTCTCTTGTCCTGATAATTTGCTGTCTAAAACTTGCTATTTGATGATTATTTTAGATCCAAAATCCTACTATCATGCTTGGAAGGATCCGAGATGGCAAGTTGCCATGGATGAAGAGATGAATTCTCTTCAGAAAAACACTACTTGGGAGCTAGTTTCTCTTCCTCCGGAAAGGAAATTGGTTCAATGCAAGTGGGTGTTTCGGACCAAGGTTGATGCTAATGGTAGAACCTAAAAATATAAGGCAATGCTGGTGGCAAAAGGCTTCTCTCAGGTCCAAGGTGTGGACTACCATGAGACCTTTGCACCAGTTGCAAAAATGGACTCCATCCGCCTTGTTTTGGCAATTTCAGCATCCAAGCACTGGGAAGTGCATCACATGGATGTTAAGTCAGCATTTATGCATGTAGATATTCATGAGGAGATATACATGAAGCATCTTGAGGGCTACATCACTGATCCATCTTTGGTTTTCAAGCTAAAGAAGTCACTATACGGGTTAAAACAAGCCCCAAGAGAGTGGTATTCCAAGATGGATGCCTTCCTTCTCTCGCAAAACTTTCCAAGGTGTAGATCAGATCCAAATGTGTATTTATAGCAGTCTAATGGTCATCTAATTATCATTGTTTTATATGTTGATGACTTACTGATAACAAGTAGCACAGTTGGCTCCATTTCAGCCATCAAAACTACTCTCCACAATGCCTTTGAAATGAGTGATTTGGGGCTTCTAAAACAATTTTTGGGGCTCAAAATTGAGCAAAATTCTGATGGGATTATGGTCAATCAGTCCAAATAAATTTCAGACCTGTTAATCAAGTTTAACATGGCTGATTATAGGCCTACACCATTCCCTTTCCTTGCAGGGATCAGCCTTGAAGAAGGAAAAAGCACACCTCCCATGGACTGCACTATCTATCGACAGTTGATTGGTAGCTTGTTGTACTTGAAACATTCTTGGCATGATATCTATTATGCCATGAATGTTGTATCAAGATATATGCAGCAGACTCATGATATTCATTGGAAGGAATCCTAGAGGATCCTCCAGTATATTCAGGGAACCAGGACCTACGGCATTCACTATGCTGCAGACTCCGAGCTAGAGCTAGTTGGATACATAGATTCCGATTGGGTGGGTGATTCTATTGATCGGAAGTATACTTCTGGATATGTATTCATGTTTGGTGGTGGCCCCATTTGCTAGTCAAGCAAAAAGCAGGCTGTCATAGCACTATCTTAAGCAGAGGCTGAGTATTGAGGAGCGGTGAATGCTTGCATCCAAGCAGTTTGGTTGCAAGGCATTCTTTTAGAGTTTGATCTTGGTAGTAATTTGTCCACTATCGTATTTTGTGACAATCAAAGTGCTATTAAGATATCCACAGATCCAGTTACCAGGCAGAGGACCAAGCATGTATAGATCCACATGCACTACATCAGGGAGCTAGTGCATGATAGGACCATCATTCTGCAATACTGTCTGACTGATGAGCAGATTGCAGACATCTTCACCAAGATCTTTTCAGAAAAGAAGTTCACATACCTCCGTTCACTGTTGGGGGTGAGTTCATCAGGGTGATTCAAACTACTTTCAGTGTTCAACTTGAGGGGGGGTTTTTCCCACTAGGTTTTCCCTCTTTTCCTCACTTAGTTTGTTTTGAGCATTGTTTTAGTTTCAACATTGTACAGGGTGACCTATGGCCTTAGTTGCCGGGGCCCTAGCATTTTATGCATTTATGTTTTCTAACTCCTCCTGAGTATAGCTTAAGGGGGGGTGTTGGAGACATTTACCACCATACACACTCATTTTGGTCAAATTGACCTAGTTAAACCACTATCCTAAGTATTATTGACATAAATTGACATCAGTGGAGCATTAATTGACATCATACAGTCACATGACACCTACCTTCAGTCAAGGAGGCTAACTTATCCTTCTCCTACATTCGGGGAGGCTAACTGGAGCACTCCAGGGGTGATCTGAGTGATATTAATGCACCTAATTGTTAAACTGATGGTTACAATCAGTTAACAGGGTAGTGAAGGCGCATCCTTTCATTTAATTGATTATTTAATGATTAATTAATGAACTGGAGTCAACAGGGGCGCCTCCACCAACTTCTGATGTTCAGTTCAACTTTAGTCAACCTCATTGTGGTTCATTGGAGTCATTGAAGCGCTAGCACTTGATGGTTGGTTTTCTATGACATGTGTCTGATCTCTTTCAATTGAGACTCAGTCATTTATTGCACTCTGACTTCAGTTAGGGCTCAGTTGAGTCAATTAGGGTTTTGATCAGTGGTTAACTGGAGTGTTGACTATAGCTTACATTCAGTTAAGTTAGACTCACTCATTCAATTCGAATGACCTCCTTGAGGATTCGAATTGCTCATTCATTCATGCTTGTAGCATGACATTGTATTGTATTATAATTCTTTCATCTGATTATACAGAGCGACTACTCATTCTATAGACCGATTACACCATTTCATGAGTTATTTGTTGATTAATCTTTGATGAGACTGATGTTTAGTCCCTAGATCAATGTGCAAGATTAATACAGAACCCCTATGTACACTGCATACAAACTATTTTTGGCACACAAATATTATAGCCACTATAAAGAGATATGTGAACATTTCATTATGCCTTTGTACACTTTAATCTTGCTGACAAAATGCAACTGTATGTCCGAGGAGGCATTCAAATTCATTGAGGAACATGGGAGCTATTATTTTACTAAAGAGATATTATTTTACTGAAGAGATTAGAATGTTTGGTTGCTCTAGGGCACCTTCTTTACTCCCTAAGTATGCCACTGATTATGTGGTGCATAAAGAAGCAGTTAGGAAAGTTTATCTAGATGGTATAGGAAGCTTCATGTTTGAACATAAGAAGGCATCCTATCTTGCCATACCTTTCCAGCTGGGAAGTTACAAATTTTCAAATTTCAAACAAACTGCTGAATTTGTACAAGAGTTGGAGCATTTTTGTTTTGGGGAGATGAACTTCCACAAGAATGACTCCCAAAATAAGGTTGCAGAGCATTGTAAAGAAGCAAATGTTCATTTTGAATATACAAATTTCTGGGACAAGGATGAATAAATCTTCAGGAATGCAAGGAACATGACTGCATTGAAGAAAATATTTAAGCAGAAGATCACCATTGTGGGTAGTAAAGGCAAAACCGCACTGAAGAAAGCTGAAGAAGAAGCCAAAAAGAGGGAAGAGGATGCTAGGAGACTAGCACAAGAGGCTAAGAGTTGGTTAAATAATGAGGAAGAAGAAAGAAAGAAAGTTGCAGAGGAAGCAACAAAGAAGGAAGAGGAAGAAAGAAAGAAGAAGGAAGTTGAAGAGATAAAGAAAAAAAAAAAGGAAAGTGAAGGTCTAAGATTATCAGGAGCTAAGAAAGACCAACAAACTACTGAACAAATAGATACACAAGAAGCATAGGAGCATACCGATCAAGGGCATGGACAAGACAATCCTGATCCTCAGAAGTCTGCTGCAACTTTTGGCAGCACCCAAGAACAGGTTGTTTTTTCTGGATTGAATCTAATACCTTTTATACAAAAGGAAGGAGAAGAGGTCCCTGATTTCAGCACCATCTTCTATGACAAGGAGAAGAAGAGGATTGTCAAGAGAACTAAGAAAAAAGTCAAAACAGGAGGACAATCAGGTATGATGATTACTGATAAAACTTTGGTGCATGGGACAGATGCAGATCCATGAGTGACAGCCAAAGCTGGGGTGGAATTAACCCAGGCCACTGAAGACAATGTGGATAGACTTATGATAGACCTTGAGCAGTCAAGGAAACATGCAACACAATTAAAGGAAACTCTAAAAAAGGAGAGGGATGAAGGTAACAAGTTAAAGAGAAAATTTAAGGATATGCATAATGAAGTAAGGGCTTCGAAGATAGAATGCCAAACTCTGCAGGCAAGCAAGATGGCCTTGGAAGTCTTAGTAGAGAAAAATGAAAGGGATGCTCAGAATAGTCTAGCATAACTATAGAAGATACAGCTAGAGTATCAGGTGTTGAAGATAGAGTACAATGATCTCAAAGTATCATATGAAGATCTAAATGCAGAAAAGGACCAGCTGCAGAGAAAAATGGTTGAGTTGGAGGCACAGAAGGTCACCATAGAAGAAAGGGAAAAGCAATATCGAGTGTAGGTGGCAGGTTTTGAGGGACAGATTACTTCATTAACAGCATCAATGAAGGATGCTAGTGAACAGAAGACTGATATCCAGCCTATGAAGGAGCA
The DNA here is from genome assembly GCA_001517045.1 of Pseudotsuga menziesii. Lineage (NCBI taxonomy): Eukaryota > Viridiplantae > Streptophyta > Pinopsida > Pinales > Pinaceae > Pseudotsuga > Pseudotsuga menziesii. The sequence goes on from LPNX010804965.1 coordinate 247,613, forward strand.
TGTCCTTGCTCAACGAAGAAGAGTGCACCAACTGCAAATGTCTATTGAAGAAGAAAGGTGTAAGATCTTACAGATAGATAGCAGGTTGGAAGAAATCCTGGACACTACTTCATATTTTGTAGATAGATCTCAAGATATTTTGGAAGTCCTGACAGGAAGAATAGTTTGGTTAGAAACAAGCAAAGAAACCCCTACAGAACTACCTGCTAAATATCGACATAGCTTAAAGAAGGATTACGACTTATTAGAATTTGCAATAAATACTGTAGAGGAATTCAAGAAGACTGTGAAGAAAATGGGAGGAGCCTGTACTGAATACTGCAGAAGGGTGCTGGTCACCTACAACAGATGCCAAGTTGATACGAAACAAAGATTGGATGCATTACCAGAACATGAGCTGTTCATAGAACAGTTACAGAGCCGGTACCAGGAAGATGAGCAGAAAATTCAACAAGTCACGGATCTAGATGAGTAAATCCTGAAGAATGCATTAGATCATTCAACAGTCAGCATCCATTTACTTGAAGATCAGCTACGTTTGAGTCCAGCAAGAATAGAGGTGGTTAAGAATCAGGCTGCAAAATATGAAATAAACATTCATTTTCTTGAACCTTCAGATTTTGAAAGCATAGCAGCAGAGGCCCAAGCGTGGAAAAAGTTCATCAATGATCAAGCAGGGCCCTATTCATGAAAGTGCTTTATTAAATTTTCTTTTAAATGTAATATATTGTATAATGTATGAGCACTCACTACAGGACACGATTTTGGATTGAAACGTTGGGAATCCCAAGAGTCATTTGGGGGAAGCCCAAAAGTTTTGCTTTTTTGTATAAGTATAGGAGAGTTAGATGTAGAGAAGGACTTTTTCCCAGATATATTTGTGAGAGTATGATGTAAGAAGAACTATTTGCTTTTGCATACAGAAATTACAAGTTTCCTGTTGGAGAAAGCTTTGTGGAAGGTTTCAAATGTTGTTCTATGGATTTGTTGAATGTGAACTATTTCATTTTCAGCTGTTATCCATTAACTGTGAGATCGTTCTAACTCTTTGAACCTATGTTCTTGTTATGAATGCGCTCTAGTTTATTCTATGAAATTTCCACTATGAGTAATGAATGTTGTTCATAAACAACTAGCTATCTGGTTGTTCATATATCTATAAATGTTTATGTCTTTTGAAATAAGCAACAACTATCTGTGATTTTTCTTAATGCATGCACAAAATACATTACTCATTGATGAATAATAATCTTGCTCCCTAGGGATAGGTTAGATAGTTAGTTTTAGTTTTTTCTTGCTGTGTGTGGTTTAGATGCGAGAGAGTTAAGACGAGAGGTAAGAATCTGCGCATCACATTGTGACCACTCCTCGTATTCTCTATCAATTTGCATTTTTAGATAGGCACTTGCATCTCATACTTAAATAAAAAAGCTAAAAACATACACGGTGGATCGGGCCATAACCGGTAAAACCATTTATTTTTGTTACTTGACCTACGGTAGCTGGACCGTAAACCGGACGGATTCCCCATACCAAATAGTAACAGGCTAGTTGGGAATGTTTACTGGGGAGAATCCCTAACTATTGTTACCTACGATTTTCTAGGCCTCAACAACACCCCTTTCATCTTCCCCTCTAGTGGAATCATATCCCCTTTTGTGCTATTTACGCATCCATTGTTGGACCACTTGATTATTTATGCATATAATATTTACATATATTTAGAATTGGCATTATAAGCCAAATAAACATTCCAAATAAAAATATTTGCATCATACATGCCTATCCATTCACTAGTTGGGCCTTGGCCTTGAGCTCCACACTAGGAATCCATACTAGCATATTTGCTTCATTTGCATAGTTTGGTTCAATACATTCCAAGTCAAATTCAGGGGTATTACAAACATTTGGTATCAGAGCTCTTTCCTTGGGACTTGTTTCTTCAAAACGAGTCACATTGGAATTTTCGCTATAAATTGTTTTATACAAGGTTACAAATAGAGAGACTCAAAAATCATCTCGTAAAAAGTTCAAGTTATATGTGGTCCAATTTTTGGATATTGATCCATTACATGTTCGGAGATATTTTCCTCGGAAGCTAGGGTTTCTTACTACTCAAAAAACTAGTCTAAAACAAGTGTTATAGGGAAAACAACTATATCTGGAGAATCCAAGATCCAAATTGAGTGAGACCTACTGCATTAGAAATAAGATGGACCATAGTATCTTTGGTACAATTTTTGAACTCTTATCCACAATATTGGACACGTGGAAGTTTGTACAAGTTTGATCTTTAGAAAGGACCAAACATAACAAGTGTTGGGAAATTCGCCATACATTTTTACTAGCACCTCATAATTAGATTAGACCTATGGCATTGCATAAAGGATAAATAAAGCTACTGCAAGTAGAATTTTCAAACTAAGAGGATCCAAAATTCCAGATTTATGTAAGTTTCAAGGTTGCATAGACTATTAATCTCAGAACCAGGATTTTACAAGGTGCGTATTTTTTAATTTGAATAACTTTTGATCCAGAGATCTAATTAGGGATATTCAAAAGGTGTGGTGAATAATATATATTTATATATATATAGTACATTTTTTATAAATGCATCCTGAAAGGGGAACCTATACACCAAATAAGCCTCCATACAGTTCTACGTGGACTTACGTTGAAGGTGAAGAAATGAGCAAGGACATATTTGATTTACAAGAGAAGACAGTAACAAAAGATGCACTAACATCAATCCTAGGAAAAACCAAGGATGAATTGGAATTAAAAACAGAGGATTTAAAAAAGGACATAGATGATTTTAAGGGTTTGAAAGGGGAAATCAAATATTTTGAGGAAGGGTTGATAAGGTCACTACGAGAAGGGATTCCTAGAAGTGTCAATACCTCACATGAAATTCATGATGAAAAAAAAAATACAACATGACTTTAGGGACTCTAACTTGAACTGCATTCCACATATATATATGAGAAAGTTTGATGGCACGAATGCGGTAACGTGTATACTACATATGGAGCAGTTCTTCAATCTACATGAGGTGCAATCCACACAAAAGGTACGCATTGCATATTTATCTTTGGAACCTAATTAGTTTGTGTGGTATAGATTGATTTGCTCGCATAAATCACTTGTCACTTGGAAAAATTTTATAGAGGAATTGATAGCACGTTATGAGGAAACAAAGATAAATACCTTCTTTATAAAAATGATAAATTTCAAACAAAAGGGTTCAGTTGGATGGCACATTGAGAACTTCCAAAGATTGAATATCAAGATCACAGATATTCTAGAGGAGCATTTGATTGATGTCTTCATAGGAACTTAAAAGGACAACATCCAATATGAGGTTCTCATTTTGGAACCTAAGTCCTTGGAGCATGAATTTAGGGTGGCAAGAAATGTTGAAAACAAAAATATGGCAACAAGGAAGTCTAACACTTACAACTATAAATAAGGAAGTGTGGTCATGAGTCATCCACAACCTACAAGTTTGACGCATCAACAACTAGAGGAAAAAATAACAAAATGTCTTTGTTACATTTGTGATAGAAAATATAGTAAGGGACACAAGTGCACTAAGAAGAAACTATTTTACATAGATTGTGAAGAAGAGAAACAAAATGAACAAGAAGCATCAAAAGAAGAGGATTCACACCAGGAACCAACACCAAGGATAGAAGCAAAATAAATTCATCTCACCATATCTTGTAATGCTTTGGCCAAAATTACCACTCCTTAAACTCTCAATATAGAAGGATACATCAAGAAGAAAAAATTAATAGTACTAATTTATTCTGGTAGTAATCATAATTTTTTTCATTGTAAGATAGCAAGGGCTTTAAATTGCTTTATATATCGAACACCATAATTTCAAGTGATGGTTGCAGATGAAGGAACTGTAAATTGCTCAAGAAAATTCCATAAGATAGATCTCTCTATGGGAGAGTATGTCCTAAATAGTCCAATGAGTGGAGTTGATGTGGTCCTAGGGATGTAATGGCTACAATCCTTGGTAACAATATCTTTTAATTTTCAAGATATTTTCCTGAAATTGTTTCAAGGAGGAAAGGAATTTGAGTTAAGAAGTATTAAAGGGAGACCTAGTAATATAATCAACTCTAATGGCATGACCAATCTTCTATGGAAAACACAAAGGCGTGTAATTGCACATTTTTTCTCACTAGATGTTAAAACACCTTAATCGTCTGTTTCTCCATATCTACAGCAGGTCCTCCATAATAATTCCAAGGTATTTTATAATATCCCCACAGGTCTCCCACCTAATTTATAGGATGATCATGATATTCACTTGGTTCCAAGAAGTGATCCTCCCAATATCAGACCTTACAAATATCCATATCCCCACAAGAGTGAAATTTAGCGTATGGTCACAGAAATGTTACAAGTTGGAATAATTCAACCTATCCAAAGTTCTTACTCTTCTCCAGTATTATTGTTGCACAAAAAGGATGGATCATGATGTATGTGTGTATATTATAGAGAGCTAAACAATATCACTATTAAAGGTAAATTCCCCATTTCGGTTATTGATGAATTATTACATGAATTACATGAGGCAATCTATTTCACCAAGATGGATATTCACTCAGGATATCATCATATTAGAATGAAGAAAGAGGAGTTACAAAAACAACATTCCAAACCCATGAAGGCCATTATGAGTTTTTGGTCATGCCTTTTGGCCTTACAAATTCACCTTTCACATTTCAAGGTTTGATGAATTTCATATTCAAGCCCTTTCTTCAAAAATTTGTGTTAGTATTCTTTGATGATATACTAATCTGCAGTATATCTTGGGAAGCCCATGCTCAACATGTTGATAAGGTGCTCACACTATTGGAGGAACAACAATTATATGCAAAACCGTCAAAATGTCTCTTTGGAGTACATAAACTGGAATGCTTGGGTCATATCATCTCTCATGAAGGAGTTAAGGTATACCCTAACAATATTAAAGCAATCCAGGAATGGAAGATCCCTACATCCCTAAAACACCTTAGGGGATTTCTCGGGTTGACAGGATATTATCGCAAGTTTGTTAAAAATTTAGGTGAATAGCAACACACTTAACAACATTACTGAAAAAGGATGCATTTTCATGGACTCCATACGCAACGAAGGCCTTTGAACAAATCAAAGAGGCCATTGCAGAGATCCAGTCTTGGATACACATGAATTCATAAAAACCTTCATTTTGGAATGTGATGCCTCCGGAAATGGGATTGGTGCTAATGCAATATGGAAGACCTCTTTCCTTTGAAATACAACCAATTAAGGGGGAGAATCTACACAAACTAGTTTATGAGAAGGAAATGCTAACAATTATACATTCCTTGGAGAAATGGCACCCCTACTTCATAGGAAGACATTTAAAGGTTAAAACCAATCATGATAGCCTTAAAATTTTCTTGGAACAAATCCTATCTTCATAAGAGGAGCAAAAATAGGTGACAAAGATGTTGGGATATGAATTTGAAATCATACACAAAAAGGTGAAGCAAAATGTTGTGGAAGATGCACTGTCCAAGAAAAATGAGGATGTTGAAGCATTACTCTATACTATCTCCATCATCCAACCAGATTGGATAACCAGAGCAAGGGATGAATGGAATGATGACGAAGAAATGTGGACATTCATTCAAAATATGCGCGAGGATCCTAGTGCCTATAATACAATTATGTGGAAAGATGATTTGCTATGGTACAAGGATCGTTTATATTTTTGTAATATTTACCAACTCAAGCAAAAGGTACTTTTGTAATTCCACTCCTCATGGATAGGAGTGCACTCATGTTTCTTAAATAGCTACCACATAGTCAAGAAATATTTTTTGGGGGATGGTCTTAAAACCGATGTTCAAAAATTTATGACAAAATGTTTGGTTTGCCAAAAATATAAAGTGGAAACATTTAAGACGTCAGGTATTCTACAACTGCTTTCCATTCCAAGCCAAAGGTGGACAGAGGTCTCAATGTATTTTATAACAAGTTTACCAAATTCTGAAGGAAAGAGTGTCATCATGGTGCTTGTTGATAGATTTACTAAATATGCACACTTTTGTGCACTAACTCACCCTTTCAAAGCTAGCACAATCACCATTGATTTTATGGAGACAATCTAAAAACTACATGGTACTCCAAATATTATAATAAGCGACAGGTATCCCATTTTTACTAGAAAATTTTGGACCAAATTATTTTCTTGTTTGAGTAATCAGCTGGCTCATAGCTCATCTTATCATCCTCAATTTGATGGACAAACGGAGATAGTGAAAAAATGTTTAGAAGGATATCTTCAATTTTTTACAGATAATAAACAAATGTAGAAATATTAGCTACAACTATGAGCAAAGATGCTAAGAAGAAGCACAGGAAAACTAGAGAGAAGAAAAGATTCTGAATCACATGAATGAAGAGATGAATATTGGTGTGTATCCTTCCATTGATTAATGATGAATAATAGTGTACATAAATAGTACATCCATCATAGGAAAATCGATTTGTATTGAGACAACTCATAAACCTCAAAAAGGCTGACTTACCAAAATATGGCAAACCCCCATAGGTGGCTAAAGCACTTCCCAAATCATTCAAGGACCTGAAGAATTAGAAAAATCATGAGTGAGTTTTCAAGAGTGATGGAAAAACATTCTAATCCTAGAAAATGGAGATAAATTCATGAAGGATGGGTTGGCAACAAAAGAACCAAATTTCCTAATTAACTAGGTTTACCTTATCCACAGAAAAGCACGATAAAGCAGAATAAAGCAGAATCTGTTGTAAAGCGTTGTTTACTAATTCTGGATGTCCATAAAGTGGTCAAGATCAACCTAGAATCATAAATAAACCATTCTTTGGGTACAAATGGCATGTGTTGACTTTAAGGTGCAAGTGGATGCCAACTAATTAAGCTAGTGGGTATATAATTAATCAAATAATGATTAATTATTTTATCCTAAGTATTGAGTGGGTTTAATATATTTCAACACCCCCTTATAAGTCTTACTTTATGACAGTATGTAAAAATATATGGATGCATATAGGGCCCAACACCAAGGCTATGGTCACCCTTTAACAATTATTATGTCCAGAAAAATGAGGAAAGAGGAAAAACCACACGGGGAAAATCCTCCCACAAGAAAGGACAAGGCACAAAATAATATTTCCTCAACAAATATTTATCTTCACTTGAATGAGCTAAATGGACTACTTATGGATGGAAGACTTGATGAATAAATCATGAACTCCATGATCATGCGCTAGAGTGTAGAACATGCAAGAAGGAAGAGGAGAGACTCCTGGTATCTCATCAACTGATGAAGTAGGAGCATTATCTGAATGCTTCTTTATGCTGTAAAAATATGTTCTGCAAACATAATCTGAAATGGACAAGACATCTATGCATACTCCTTCCCAAAGAGTACAAAAATTAAGACAATTTATTACACACTCAATTCCCTGAATAGCTACAAAATTGTGATGTGAATCACATGTCAATATTCCAATGTGATGTAGCACCTTTCCAGATCCAATATGAGGCTGATAAAACTCTGATATATCAGAAACATTGGCATATGTAACATCAAATACAATGTCTTCAATGACTCCATGACGATATAGGGCTAGACTAGGAAAACTATGAGCAACTGGGGAAAACTGATAGGTCTAAAAATCTAAATGATGGATGGACATGAGATATGAACCATAAGTGTTTAGAACATATCCAAGCATGTTTAATATCAGTCCAAATATGACTAAGGTCATGGATAACCAACCATTGAAATATAGAAAATACTTCAAACACTGTAAGATAAGTAACACTGCATAAGAGATCAATTAGGACTCAACTAGTGAACTTGGGATTTGTATAGTCTTAGGATTATTCTGAGGTATGGTAGATGGTATATATGGTGGTATTATTTGTGTCATGACATACATATCAGCCTGCAAAAAATCTTCTAAATCATATGTATAATCTTGTGAGGAAGAGATTCTCAAAGACAAGTCAATATCTAGTGAAAAATCACAACTTTTGGGAGATGAATCTAGTAGACTGAGAGGATGATTATCAAAGAAAGGACCTAATATTTATGATTCTGATATATCAAATACTAAATATATATCAAATAAATGAGAAAAGGAGTTAAATTTTTCACTCAAAGCATAAGTTATATCACCTTGGAACGGTGCACTATGACAATGTTCTGAGGAATCAGCAGGCTTCTCTAGTTCATCTGGAACTTCGATCTTGTGCTTCTCAAGAAGTTGAGACATGATGTCCATATTATTCTTGAAACAATTCTTCTCTGAATGAAAACCCTTGCTGCAATAAAAACACTTGGATGTGCTCCCTTTCTTCTTACCCTTCTTTACTAAATCTTCATTAATAGGCTTCGAACTTTCATCTTCAATTTCTAATTTTGGCTTCTTCACAATTTGCTTATCTTTTGGTTTGACATTATTGTTTCCTTGAACCATGAGAGCATGATTCTTTCCCTTGGAAGAATTAAGGACACCCAAATGGATCAATTTATCCTTCTCCTTTGTTATTGAATTAAGAAAAGTATTTAAAGAAGGTATTTTCCATTGAGGAACAACAAGCCCAGTAGCATGAAAAGTAGACACAAAAAATGAGTAATCGGGACCCAATTTAGAAAGAATGGAAAGGATTAATTGATCATCTTCTTTATCAATCCCATATTTCTTGAGAATTAGAAAAAAATGACTTGAACTTGGTGAAGAAACCCTCAAGAGAATCGAAATTGCTTGGACTCAGTGAGAATAACTCAATCTCCAATTGATGCGCTCTTATCTCATCTTGAACTCCAAAGAGAGAATACAATTGAGTCCACACTTGGTTTGGAGTGGTCAAATCATCTAGATGAAATAGTAGATCAGGAGAGATAGAGAGGCAAAGCAATCCATAGGCTTCATCCAACCTATTATGCCACTTAGCTTTCTTAATCACAGCATTGGCTCATTCTCCAAAGCTAGAGTAACTCTGTATAATCCTCTAATGTGCAATAGAATGCCAATTTTGGATTTCCATTCGTGGTAGTTGAAGGGAGTAAGAATTATTGATGAAGGAGAATCCATACTACTAAATTTATGTTCTCAAGAAGAAACTATCTGCAACTTGCAAAACAAACTAGGATAAAATCTTGTAAGCTAGACAAGCTCTTCTTCAGAGAGGGATAGGAGACTGGTTGCGCTCCTCAACTCTGTAGAACTTGATCAACCTTGATGCTATGATACCATGTAGAAATAATCTGATACCATGTAGAATATTGCAAGTTTGTTCTCCTTGTAACTCTAATACCATGTAGAAATATTAGCTCCAATGCTATGAGCAAAGATGCTAAGAATAAGCACATGAAATAGATCTTGCTACTAAGAATTCTCACAAGCATACACAGGAAAACTAGAGAGAAGAAAAGAGACTGGATCACATGAATGAAGATATGAATATTTGTGTGTATCCTTCCATTGATTAATGATGAATAATAGTGTACATAAATATTACATCCCTCATAGGAAATTCGAGTTGTATGGAGACAACTCATAAAGCTCAAAAAGGTTGACTTACCAAAATATGGAAAACCCTCATAGGTGGCTAAAGCACTTCGCAAATCAGTCAAGGACCTCACGAATTAACAAAAGCATGAGTGAGTTGTCAATAGTGATGGAAAAATATGTTAACCCTAGAAAATGGATAGAAAGTCATGAAGGATGGGTTGGCAACAAAAGAACCCAATTTCCTAGTTAACTAGCTTTACCTTATCCACAGAAAAGCGAGATAAAGCAAAATAAAGCAGAATTTGTTGTAAAAGTGTTGTTTACTAATTCTAGATGTTCATAAAGTGGTCAAGATCAACCTAGAATAAAAAATAAAGCATTCCTGGGGTATAGATGGCATGTGTTGACTTTAAGCTAGTTGGTAGATAATTAATCAAATAATGATTAATTATTTTATCCTAAGTATTGAGTGGATTTAATATATTCCAACAACAAACACATTGGGTCAAGTGGTTACCCTTGGCAGAATGGTGGTATAACATTTCCTTCCATACATCAACAAAAATGACCCCATTTATGGCACTTTATGGCTATCATCCAACATCCATCACATCTTCACTAAGAAACTCATCTAAAGTTCAAGCAGTGGAATACCACATGGAGAATCAACAACAATTTATTTAGCACTTAAAGGACAACCTGACTTTGGCACAGAATCAAATGATATAACAAGCAGGTCAACACTGCAATGAACGAAGCTTCAATGTGGGAGATAGGCATTTTTAAGACTACAACCATACAAATAGATGTTCCTGAAGAACGCCAAGAAGGATAATAAATTATCACATAAATACTACGGTGCCTATAAGGTGCTACAAAATATTGGTAGTTTGTGCTACAAATTGGAGCTTCCTACATCTTCACGAGTCCATCCAGATTTTCATGTTTCATATTTAAAGAAGGTAATCAGTGACAACCTACCAGTTCAAATGATATTACCAAAACTTGATGAGGAAGGAAAAATCATCTTGGAGCCTGAAGCAATCACTGAAACGAGAAATAGACAACTACAAAATCAATCAATTCTAGAGTATCCCATTAAGTGGAATAACCTACCCACGGAAGATTCAACATGGGAAGACGAGTCCTTTATACAACAACATCGAGAACTACTTCAGCATTAAGGACAACACTTTTTGAAGGGGAGGGGGATATTAAGCCATAAATTTTGGCACTTTACCCTCTATAGAGTGGCGTGTTACCCCTATATAGTGGCGAATTACCCCTTATATTGTGGTGCATTACATATTATTTATGTCAGCTTAGTTCTATTAATGGATCTATTAGTTGTTATTGTACACATGTGTCTCCTATATATAGGAAGGAGATCTTTTAATTTTAGTCATCATATTGTATCTTGTCTTGTCTCATGTAGTTAGTACATTGTGCAAGGAGGTTACCCCCTCAAAGAGCCTTTCTATTCATCTATGTTCTTAATTATCAAGGCATGGATTACTTTCTTCTAGTCTATTTCTACTCTTTTTATGCTATTTATAGGACTTGGTTGCATAACACGTGTGTATCTTTTCATTGGTATTTTATAATTCCTTTCTCAAGAAGTCGATTTTTGTCATTAATTTCTCACATTTATCTTCCTTCTCTTTCAGTTGGTTTTGCACTTATTCTATATGAGTTTTGAGAAACATAGCCTCTTTTACTTGTCATTTATTCTTCCTTTTGAGAATGACAATTTATTATAAGGAATTAATAAGTTTGGATTCAAGATCAACTACACTATTAACATTTCCTTCCTAAATAGCCATGATCTTCCTTCTAGTCATTAATTTTTTTTGAAGGAACCTTGCTCTTATACCAATTGTTGAAACGCACAGTGATATTGAGAAGTAGGGGGTGAATCAGTATCATACATTGTTAAAACAATTCACTTCTTTAATCATGTATCATTATCAATCATAAATATTAATCAACATAACAACTCAATACACAAAAGCATTATATGGAAACTCAATTTAATAAATTGATAAAACCATAAATTAGATTACATCAACTTGGTGGAGACACCAATATCCAAGATTCTCCACCACCAACTAGAAGGAGGCTCTAACCTCCTGATTTACCTGCTCTAACTAGAAGGAGGCTCCAATACCCTATTTCACATACTCCAACCTATGGCAGATACCAATCTCCTAATTTGTCTTCAGTGTTTCATATCTACTCCAAACTCTACTTTAAATCTTCTAATCAAGTGTAAACAATGTTGTTCACAAATAATTTACTTTTACCAAAATTCAAAGTCTACTCCAAAATTGTCTTTACCAATAATCAAATCCTGCTCCAAAGTAATGTCTTTGCCAATAATCAAAGTCTTCTCCAAGTGGTTGCATTCAACATCCCTCAATATCTACCAAAAAACTATTTCAAATATATTTTAAAAGATGTGCCAATAGCAATATACAATATGCAATCAAACCCCAATATAATTCTTTAAATATGGATCAATAGTTTCCTTGACATATGCTACAACTCTATAAATATCACACCCAAACTTCATGAGTTGCTCCTCATTTTTGTCCTTAACTAGATATGTTTCCTCTCCCTTCTTATCTGCTCCTTCAGTCCATCATCTTCGCTTACATCTTCGCTTATACGCATCCAATGTCTTTTCACATATGTTCCTTCAAAGTGGGGTCGACCTATATACTTGTGTAGATTGTAGTAATGGGTTGACTTAGCATAATCATTATTACTTGTTTTATGTTCTAATGTTTTTTTACATGTGTGTAAGAAAAAGGCGTTGTAGAGGGATAATACTTCATTAATTCTTAAGAAATCCCCTTATGTTGGGATAACGTCCACTTAGTCACCAAGCCAATAGAAATACCTCATTATATATGCATACAGAATTGAGCGTGCATATTTTTATGTTGACAGAATTTTCTCTTAGATTGGTAGACATTCCATAGGCTCTGTGGGCATTTTTTAGGGTCTGGTGGCAATTTCTTAAGGCTATTGCGAGTGTTTTTTCAAGAAGTTGTGAGCATTTATTTAGACCTACTACGGGAATTTTCTTAAGAACTATGCGGGAATTTATTCAACTCTGTTGTGGGAATTTACTTCAATGTATGAAAGCATATCCTTAAGCTCTTGTGGGCATTTCCTTAAGCTTGATGCACACATTTTATGGGCTTGGTGTTGCCATTTTTAGGCATGTTGCCATCAATTTCCTCAAACAGTTGTGGGCATTCTTTAAAGTCATTACAGGAATTTTTCCAATGCAACATCTTCATCATAATATGAATCTTATTATTCCAAGCCCTTAACTAATGTTGACATCAATGACAACCAAAATTCCAACATCTATTATTAATAAGATGCTAAAATCATTAAATATTTAAGAAGAGAAGTCATGGAAATATGTTTCCTACCATATTATTTCATCAATAAATATTTCAATTAAATCATACCCATATGTTCATGAAATAAAATTTGGAATTAAAATATTAGCTAACAAATCAATTTGGGAAGAATTGCAAGAAATATTGCATAGTAAGAATGAGCAATTTATAAAACAACTCGAAGTAAAATAAGCACAAATTCAAATGTCAACTGAGAAGGACGATAATTTCATAATGTGATCATGTTGGACCTAGATAAACCTCTTGTCGAAGTGGAAATAATGGCAAATTATTGTTAGGATTTATAATCCTCCCTTGACCAAACTATCTATTAGATTATTTTAGCCTAACTTAGGAGTTTTATTTAATTATTGGGTCCACTTGGCCTAATGGGGTCACATGTACAAGTTACTAGAGTGTGGGGAACACTGCTAGAGGCAAACTGCCATTGACTGCACTTGCATGCATCAATTTAGGCGCCTCCTAGACCAATCCCTACATTTTAGGAGCCACTAGGAGTCCTGGAACCAACCTCCTTCAGTCAGTTGGAGTTGGAACTAGTTAAGTTTAGTTATTTTCCAGTTATTTTCAGTGAGATCACAATCAGCTCAGTTAGCGCCAATTAAACATGAATGCATGTGGATAAGGCATTTTTCTTCACCTACCACTTCAATTAGGCTGAGTTAACTGATTATTACTGATTGTGTGACTTGATTAGACATCTGGAGTCAACCACTTGGACTCCGATAGTGATTGAGACATCCTTAGTTAACTAGTCAGTCATATACAATCACATCCAGTTGGTAGATTCAAATTCATCCCTAATGAATTAGAATTACTCCTTATGTAACACTATTGTAACACTGGATTAATTAATTACAATGATACTGTAATTATCTGAGCTATACTCATTTGTTTCCTGTGTGGTTTGATTTGTTCAGTTTGTATCTTCATTCCTCTTTTACTGCATCAATAATATTGGACTCATTTCTTGATGATATAAATGGAACAACAATTTTAACATGGTATCAAAGCCATTTCAAGAAAGCTTCATGTATGTCTGCTCTCCATTGAACACCAGAAGCAGCTGGGTTTCCACATAAGTCACACAAAGGGTACCTTTCTTCCTCTGAATTTATTCAGAGTAGTGGTGCGGGCATGACGGGCCCTGAGAAAGTTTTCATGTTGAGAGGGAAGGCATGATTCTAACTTAGTTTGAATGTTTTAGTGTTTTGCAATGAAATTCTACAGGTGCTACGTAGCTTGTGTGAAGATTTGTGTTTTCCTGGGAGGAGAATTATGAATTCTCTACCCTTTACTCCTCAAATACTAACACCCTTAAATTATCTTGATTGTAGGGAAGATATGCAAGTTTCCTTGCCCAACAAGGGATACTTCAGGATAATACTTGGAAGGGAGGTTGATCCCCATCATCCAGTTGAGAGAAACAAGTTTCTGAACCGCTTAGATGAAGCTTTCAGTTATCTATGCACTCATATATCCAGAGATCACCTCTTCCACCTTGAAGGTTTGAGGACTCTTAGAGAAGCCTGGGAGAAGCTTGAAGACTTTTTTGGAAACAAGATGAGCTTTGGGTACACCTCCTAGAGAATGAGTTGGTAGCCTTACATCCCAACAACTTCAAAACTATAGAGCAATTCTTTACTAAATTCAAGTCTCTTGCACTTCAATGTAGACAGTGCAGAATAGAAATAAAGGATGAGAAAAATGTGCTCTCTCCATTCTCAGCAAACTCGGTTATGAGTATTATGTATTTGTCTCAATCTTTTATTCCAAAAGGGATGCCTTTCCCGGTTGGAAATTTCCATCACTTGATTCCTCTGTCGATTCCTTAATACAGGAGCAAGAGAAGTTGATATGGATAACTCCATACTTCTAAAGATCAAGCTCTCCTAGTGATAGACTTTACCAAAGCGAAAGATAAAGGGAGACCTAAGGGGAAGGAGCCTAAAGAAGCTGATTCTAAGCCTAAAGAGAATCAGAAGACTTCTGAAGAAGCCTCCGACTCTAAGAAAAAGAAGAAGTTTGGAAAGGAAAAGAGTCCCTATTGTATGAGGGGTTTTCATCCAGAAGACTCATGCATGAAGAAGGCCCTCGACCAGTTGAAAGCTCTATGTGTACAGAACAATATTTTCATTCCATGAGGTGCAAAGATGTCTGATTGTGAAGAGAAGACTGAAGAAGATGAGAGATGCTTGCATGCAAGCATAATTCCGTCGAAGGCTTATTTGACAGATTCTGGAGCATCCAACCACATGGTTTCCTCCAGGAAATCCTTCATCACTTTCCCTCTATTAGGAGGACCTAGCAGTCATATGGGAGATGAATCTAAAATCCCAACTGTTGAGAGATTTTCACATAAAATACAACATAATGAGTTCATTCCCTCTCCTACATAAAAGCAAATTGTTGAAGATAAAGAAGAAGCAGAAGTTTCCTCACAATCAATTCGAATTGAAGATAGTCTCCTTGGAGTGACTCCTTCTCCTGCTGCACCGGAAGTGTATGAGATCTCTAATATATCATCTCCTCACATGTATGATCCAGAAAAATACATTTGAATCTTTTTTTTTGAAGAAAAACTCTTCTTACATTCTTTACAAAAATTCTCCAATGATTCTTCTATTTTAAATCTTGTGCATAGCTTATCGGTGATTGTTTCAGAATAGGAAGAGGAATTTGATTTCTCTATCTCTAATGATGTTGTTGGTGTGAAGATAAGTAATACCATGGATATTCTGGAAATAATATTAGAGTATCGGATTGATCCATTCACTCTCCTTAATTTATAACTTCCAGCAAATTCCTACAGGATTGAATGCACCAAAAATCAGAATTTTGAAGGAGAAAATTGTGCATCTACCATCTCGGTGGAGCAAAGTTTTGGATCTGATATGAACCTATTTGGATCTAATTTATTTTCTGATATGATAATATTTGGTTCAGGTCTTAAGATTCAAGAACTTACAGTATTTATTGTAACTGGTTTCATCAATTTTGGTGTGACAAATCAAGCACTGCAAGTCTCCTTCAATTTTGCTACTGAGGTTTCGATGTTAGTTTTCTCTTATGATATTGATGATATTAGATTTTGTGAATTATTGGTTATTTATGAAGCTATATCATATTATGGAGCTCAATAATTCACTCTCCATAGTCTCAAGGATTCTCTACCTACCTTTTTTATCACATGCTCATCTCCTCACATAACTAGTAAAGTTGGAGACATTTTTCATCTGCCTGGACACTTGCTCCTAACAATTGGGTATTATTTTTCCTCACATGGTTTGATGTTCAAGGCTGAAATATATCAGTTTCTTGGGTGTTCCTTACATGTTTGAATTCTCAAGCACCTTTTCTCTCTCATCAATTGGTTTCAGCTGCTCTACATGGGTCCAGTTTTCATCCTGTAGCTATCTATAAGCCTAATTCAGTTAAGCACATTATTCTTCTTCCAAAGAAGAATATTCCTTCTGACATAATCACTTTGTTTGGATTCATAGGTTCACATGCACAGATTCAGGATGCTGCTGCACAAAAGAACCGAAATATTGCATTGCTGCTGCAAATTGCAGCAAAATATTTTGCAAGTTTTTAACTTGTATTTCTTGATTTATGCTTATCTTGAGGGGGGGTTTTCCCCTATTTCCTCGAGTGTATTAAGCAACATTTTATCTTCTAGATTGTATATGGGTGACTTATAGACTTGTTTCCAAGGCCCGCAGTTGTCCAAGTTAGGATTCAGGGGGGGTGTTAGGATTTATAATCCTCCCTTGACCAAATTGTCTATTAGATTATTTTAGCCTAACTTAGGAGTTTTATTTAATTATTGGGTACACTAGTACCATTGGATCCACTTGGCCTAATGGGGCCACATGTACCAGTTACTAGAGTGTGAGGAACGTGGCTAGAGGCTAGCTTCCACTGACAGCACTTGCATGCATCAGTTTAGGCACCTCCTAGACCAATCCCTACATTTTAGGAGCCACTGGGAGTCCCGGCACCAAACTCCTTCGCTCAGTTGGAGTTGGAACTAGTTAAGCTTAGTTATTTTCTAGCTAATTGCAGTTAAATCACAATCAGCTCAGTTAGCGCCAGTTAGACATGACTGCATGTGGATAAGGTGTTTTTCATCACCTACCACTTCAGTTAGGCTGAGTTAATTGATTATTACTGATTGTGTGACTTGATTAGACATCTAGAATTAACCACTTGGACTCCGATAGTGATTGAGACATCCCTAGTTAACTAGTCAGTTAGATACAGTCACATGTGACCTGGTATATTCGAATTCATACCTAATGAGTTCGAATTCTTCCTTATGTAACACTATTGTAACACCGGATTAATGAATGACAATGATACTGTAATTATCTAATCTATACTCATATATTTCCTGTGTGGTTTGATTTGTTCAGTGTGTATCTTCATTCCTATTTTATTGCATCAATAATATTGGACTCATTGCTTGATTGTCTAAATGGAACAACAATTTTAAAAATTATATTGATACCATGGTTGTTAAAACAAGTCCAAATACTTCAAGAAAAAACATGGATATTTTTCTTGATATACTTTAGAGGAATGATTCAAGACATAAGAGATTAGAGGAAATAGAGGCGAGTGAATTAGGTATCCACTTAACAAGTGATCCTAAATATAATAAAATCCTTGTATACTTAATGGATAAATTATGAGTGAGAAAAATCAAAATGTGGCTAGGACAACTTTACCCTCAAGAATGATAACACTTGAACAAGAAGGAGAAATTGATGGAGTTGAATCATTATTAGCACAATATTTTAAGAAGTCAAATGTTTAAGCACCCATAATGATGGTTGTTCATAGTGAAGGGGCATCGAGAACCAAAAAGAAGAATGCTCGATGGGATATTACCTACATATATTTTATGAAATGGATTCAATTAAAAATCAAACTAGAAAGAAGAGGAAGGAGCATTATTCACAATATCTTTACAAGATTCCATAAACACCTAGATTTATAATGCCATTAGATTACTAGAAATTAGTGCTTGATTTGGTTATTTACAACCAAAATCTTCTCAATGTGAGGATGCGGATAAGCCTCATAGCTTTGAATCAACTAGGATTAAGTTTGACCAAAATAAGATGCATGTGATAAGTTGGAATGGCATAGACAGACATGGGATATAGTTTCCAAATATTTGGTTCAAGCTACATTTGATGTTGTTAAACTTCAAAAATGGTAACCAAACTTAGGATTAGCCACCAAATGGAGAAATGATAAACATAGTTATAATGGTCAGGACTCAAGATTTGGAGGATAAAATCACATCCTTAGGAACATATCAAAAATATGGAGAGATTGTAAAGGAATTGATGGTGTTGGTTTACATACACACTTTACTGCATCATTTTTACATCTATATGGGTCAAGAGTGAACCTACTAGAGTTAATCCCATATCTCTAGGGTTAAATGTCCTCTTCCTAGACCAATCCCTAGTTGATAAGGTCAAATGCTCCCTAACCATTAGTTAGGGTTTCCCCATAACTATTTTTTCCCATTTTTAGAAATGAAGGCACTATTGCATGAGTTTCCCCCCATTTGGGGGATTTCGTGCTCTTAAGTTAGCAATTAAGGCTCATGTAACTAAGTAATACACCATAGTTGGATATTTTAGATCATTTAACTACCTAATTGGATATTTTGGCTTAGTTAACTACCAAAGACATCCTAGTTTCCTAATTTGGGCTAGTTAGAATTTAGTTTCACAAGCATTATTGAGTTAACTACCTCATGAGGAATTTCTATGGTTAATTAACCCTATCTACTTGTGCATGGCCAATTTTTCTCTCTAATGAGGGAACACATGTCTAAAATTAGGCACAAGAGCACCTCACTTTACTGTTCTAAGCCTAGTTACACATTATCAGTGATTGCATGAGTATTATTGATTCCTTAGGAATGCACACTTGATCATTTAGGGGTAATTATTATGGAATCCACTAGCCATTAAGCTTGTGAATGTAATTAATCCTAAGCTTGGTTACATGTATATGAAGGCTTGCATCTCATTGATCAATCACTTATGCAATTCATTCATTGATGTATTCTATTGAGCATTCAATTAATTAAATGGAGACTTCTTACATTAGATCTTTTCTAGAATTCTCACTTGATTTCTATGCAATTGTATTGAAGTCTCATCTCTGATGAGCTCTCTTTGCTAGGTTATTGAATATTATATTACTCTAATACCTTATTCTTCTTCTTCTATTATATGGATTTCTAATTATATTACTACTCCATTTGGCTTATAAATATATTAGTTTAAAATATCAAATGGTATCATAACCTTCATGAATCTAAAGAAGTTGTATATAGGTTTGTAGGTTGAAGACACAAATTAGATCCCATCAGTCGGGATGGAGCAAATCATCTACTATGAATGGAATTCTAATATTGTGATTGTATTGCATAGAAAATGGATCTACATGATCACAATGGGGTTAAATACTAATCTAAGTTCTATTATGGAAAAGGAAAAGTTGTTTAACTAAAAGGATGAATATTTTGGATTGACATGTCCCTCGATTTATCCCGACCTCCTATATCACATAGATACTAGAAAATCTCCTACTTAAGTCTATACTTTGTTGGGAGGACTCTTTGGAAAGTGGGATGAGATGAGATGGCATTAGCGAGAGAATGAGCTCATAATTTTGAGCCCAAGTGACTTTGATACTATTCAATACTTTTTCACAACATTTAAATCATTATTTTTGTAGTGCAAGTTATTTGGAATAGATAAGAAGGATGATTAGCTAATTCTCTTAATCCTATCAAAGTTGAGTTATGAATACTAAGTGTTTGTCTCTACCTTTCATGCTACCAAATTGGCACTTGGATTTGCTTGGAATAATCCTACACTAGATGTTTTTTTCCTCTCTTACCCATGATTAAGATAATTTGATTCCAATGGGATCCCTATATTCATAAAAGGCCCATGTCCTTGCTACAAATCAAGGATATGAGAAGGAGTAGAATCAAAGATCTACACAAGAGATCTCCTCCTCTAACAATCTGATTACCAATGAGGACATAACCATATGTGTTTATTGTAATAAACATAATCATGAAGAACATGATTGTATGAGGAAAGAGAATAATTAGGTGAAACATCTTGTTTTGCATGGAAATGTCAAAATTTCTGACTTAGATCTCAATAAGTCAGTTGAAATTTTGAAAATCCACTAGATACATGGCATGCACGTATTGTTATATTTTTCAAACCATTATATTCATGTGCTCTTGAATCAAGAGTTTCAAATAAGATATCTCCTTCCATGGAGACATGCACTAACCCTACCATCTTGGGAGACACACTGTAATGCCCCATATTTTGACTCGGGCATGTTTATCAGCCAGACTTCTGACATTGTATTTGCTTATTATCTATGGACTCAGCTAGACTGAGTAAACTATATTTTGGCATGTTAGACATGACTATATATTGATTATGATGTTATGATGTTATCATGCTTATGCATATGATCTGATTATGATGTTATGATGTTATTATGCTTATGAGATTACTATGTTGTGGTCACCATGAGATTTCTTTGTGGCATAAATGTATGTTTGATTGTCTTTCTTGATATGATGTGATACATTGATACCCACTCGTGATCGATTTAATGATTATATGTGATGAAAGGAAATAATGTTGATAATATGGACTGGCTACTAATTTAATAATGTTATGAATGTATGTTGCAAAGTACTAACTCGCAGGGTACAGGGGATATTTAATAGTTGGGTACGTGATGTGAAGTCTGGTGTAGTACCTAATTTGCAAGGAGTCTTATTTACCAAATTGATGATACAATGACACATTCCAATAATATTGAGAGCGGCAGACTATGAACTGATAGGGTATAGACCCAGTATGTTGAGGGGGTTGGATGTATTTCCCACCTTATGTTACGATTATACCCAAGGTTTTGGGAGGGTCATGTTGAGACACGCTCCCCAATTTGTTTTGATGGCGACAGTTGGATTCCTTCTAGGAGAGGATAGGTTCATTGTTCAGCTGACGCTACCGCTCTCAGGTTCTTATGTGGTCAGCTCGGTGAGTCCGACATCCACTTCTATACTAGAAGAGGAAGGATAGGGAGGATGCAGGCGTAGGTTATGATGGGAGGATATGTTAGTTAGTATTGTTTGGGGGTTGGGGGTCTATGATACCTAGTCAATGGTAGTAAGCACCTTGCTCCTTGAGAATGATTGATTTATTAGCCATTGTGAATCTAAAGTATAAGATGTTATAACTTGATTGGTTAATTATTAACGATTGATGATGCTAAAATGATTATGATGGAAGTACATTGATATGGTTATATATATTTTATTGTCACATCTTGCATGTGTGGTTGCGCTTTCTGGAAAAAGGATTCTATTTTGTCAATTAGTATATATGCATAGGGAAAATGGTGTTTTCTTATAGTATGTATATGATCTATGCGTATGCTAGCCCCACACACATACCTGGTATATGTACACTAGTATGGATGTGATGAGTACTTGACATGCTAAAATAATTGTAATCGTATTATTTGGGACAAGAGAGGGTTGTGAATAAATCAAGTTTGAATAGGTAAGTCAATTAGGTTAGTTATTAGTTACACATAAGTGATGCATTAGTAATTAATAGTTGTTGTCAAGAAGTAATTGTCATGGGGTAGTTATGGTAAATAACATAGTTGTTGTTCAATGTACACCAATAATATTGTTATGTTCAACATGTTAATCATATTATTTAAACCATTGAAGGTGTTCTATTTAAAATTCATTAATTTTATGTTTATAGTATCTATTTTATTTTCCTTTAAAACCAATAATAATAATACTAATTATTATTATTATTATCAACACACGTATTCAAGGTTTTGTTTAAATAAATAATTTATCTGGATTGTTTTATGTGATTCGTGAAAAGGAATATTATTGTTATTATTTTAAAAGAATTGAAAGTGGTTGTTGATTTGATATTATTATATCCCATATAATATGGTTATTAAAATGTATTTGTACATCAAACATCATTGCCGGATTTGGATTTGGATTTAACAATTAAGACATGAGAAACCTCCTTGTATTTATTATGTTATCCTTACCACATTTATGGATCAAGTGGTGGAATAAATTATATGCTATCTAACTCAGTTTAAATAAGAAAAGGAATTATTATTCATCGATGAAGTAGATGATAGGAAATAAATTCAAATCTGACAAAATTAATTCACATTAATTATTTTGTTGCTCGAGAGAAATAGTGAATCTGACAAACATATTTAAACATTATTTTATCTTTGATTAGTGTGTTGTATTATGACTTATTTTTCCCAAAATAAAACTTGAGGGTGGATGCGGTGGGGTGAGGATGAAGCTCGGAGGAGGAAAATGGTATTTAGGGAAGGTCTCATGGGGAAAAGGGGGAGTTTTTTGGGGGGGTTCTTTTGAGGAGAGGATAGAACTTAGGATATGTTGTTCAAGAAAACACACCCTTATAACCTAGAGTCTTTGTTGTTACCAACTTACTAAAATAACTTGCATACAATCAGTAATTTCAGAATTTGAAATAGAAATAGGAAGAAAATAGCCATACCTTATTTATGACGGTCGATCCTAGATTTTCTTCTTATCTTCAAGTTGCTTCCATAGCTTCCAGGGTATCTCCAATCACCTAACATAACAAGATCTTCCTGCAATATATTATATATTATATCAATGGTTAATGAAATAACATATTCATAATGAAACATTAAGATAATTCAAAAATCACAATATATAAGAGTTCAAAGACACAATATTGGAAGAAGAACTTTCTTTATTGATAAACAAGTGTGGTGAGATTACAACCCAACATCTGAGACAAGTGCTCCTCTGTAAACGAAGGACACTGAGTTTTACTACTCCAAGATATCTGAAGGCAAACCACCAGCATAATTGTGCTCTATAACTTATGATTGATTAGCCTCAACCCCTACCCTATATTTATACATGAGGAAAGAGAAAGGTTATGAAGGTTGAGATGGTTGAGGAAGTTGGGATAGTTATGATTAAGGGCCCAATTGTCCTCAACTAATCGTGTTTATATTTTTTAACTTTGGATTAAGGCATACGCAACTATTGATACTGGAAAGGTTTATGATACGCAAATTTCTTTAAGGAAACCCATGGGTGCAAACCCTAATGATATATACGCGAGTTGCAATGCACATACCCGTGTATGATACGCGGGTTGCTATGCAAATAGTCGCGTATTCAACCTAATGTCCATACAAAAAATAAATCCAACTAGTAAGGTAATCATGTATCAAAAGTCATTCCCATCTATAGTGTTTTGGCTACTTCAATCCATTTTTTTCCTTTTGTGTTCCAACACATTGGGTGTCAGCACTTGGACGGATAAGTGTCATTTCACATGATAACAGATGCCCCCTAATGTGTGAGGTCAGAGAGAAGAGATGACTGAAATAAATTACAAGCTTTTAATATTAGGAGAACTCAGTTACCAAGGTAGTAGAGGAGGTACCTAAAACAAATACACATCAAATTCATATACAAAATCATATCTAAGGATGTCATGTTAAATAAAATGGAACACTAGCTCCTTTACAATATTTGATTACATCATATGATACAGGTAACAAGACCATGTATATTACAAAGGTGGATCGAAGCCACAATATATAATGATGTGTCTTGAAAATGTGGAAGCAGTGTACCTGAACATAACAGATTCTTGTGCAACTTAGGTTATAGAGGTGAACCTAAGGTCTTCATTCAAATCCAAAGAAACTAGTATCATCCCTACCATGTGAATAGATGTGTTGAAGTCGGACATGGAAGGAATTCAACAGGCTGTCAGTAAATGAGTGATGCTAACAATTAAAGCAAAGGAGTTCACCAATAATGGTAGTGAATCCTAAGGTACCATCATCAAAACTCTAGGTCTTAGTCTTCAGGAGATGTTGATGAGAAGCCGTGATGTGAGGAGGAAGGCAATGAATCCTTCAACAGATCACAAGAGTGACTAGGAAACTGGATACGGGAAGGTAGACACAAGTAATTCTCAGATAGGGTAATGATGGGAATCAGGATAATAATCAGATGAAGGGACAGATCCTTGAAAATTGAGCATGAAATAGAGATGACCCAAGGTAGCTTTTGACATGATCATATTCCCCGTGTATAAAGGACAAGCAAAGGATTAAAAACTAAAAGTAATAGTTGAGCTGGAAGTGTAAACTGAGACATGAGTATCAGAAATTTTAGAGAGTGCTTTGTTCAAGGATGACATGTTGCCACTATTTATAACCCAAAGAGAGTAATTCTTCCTTATTTTCCTGTTAAATTTTAACGAGCCCATGAAATTTAACTCGAATCTCTCTTCATTTTTTTACAAGCTTGAAGAGGGGAGAGAATAATGCTTGATAATGTTACTGATTCGTGGATTTTACAAGCCCGAACTAGTACATGCTCATTGGTATTTTCATATTTTGAGAGTCTGAAAACTCCGAAGAAGACTTTGGGGGGGTTCCTTTCCATACAATTTAGTCTCATGAGGCTGAAAAAGTATAAAACAATCCATAGAAGAACTCTCTTAGCTCCCGGAGGACTAAGGTATACCTTTTTCGTACTTAGTTGGCAAGGTCCGAAAAAGGGGTAAACTAATACCAGACTGATGCACCTTTAGAAGCAATAGGTATCCTGAGTTTAAAAAGTGTGAAGGAAGGAAATTTCACTCAAAAAGATCCATTTGATTACGAGAAATGAGGATTACAATAGTAAACTCAATGCTTTGTTATTTAGGTTTTGCGAGCATGAAAAAAACATAAAGTACGCTCGGAATATTTTTCATCTTTGGGTACAGAACACGAAAAAGAGAAAACTAAGCTCATACCGGGTGTTCATTTTTCGTAATTTCAATCCCTCGGGTCCGAAAAAGCGATAAACCTATGCCTAAAGATACTATTCTCAATTTCGAAGAAAAGAGAGTGCTCCTTTTTCGTAAATATTCCACATGGTCTGAAAAAGCGATAAACTACCACCAATGTGGATGCCCATTCACTTATTCTTAACGAGTCTAAATGAACAAGTTTACTAGACAGTCTAGTCTATTTTTAGGAGTCAGACCAGGTCCTAAAGAAAATTCCACCAGTGCGGGGAGCCTTATAACAGGGATAGCTCATAAAAAGATGCAAAATAAGGCTCATTTTGGCATGAAAAACTACTAAGAAGGCTCCCGCAAACCTAGCACAACTATGGCATGGGTACCAAAAGATGATAAAGTGTTCTAACTAGGGTACCAGTGAGAAGGAGGCCCTATCCACAGAGTAACAATGATGTATACGAGGTCAAAAATGGTTTGACACCATAGCCCATGGATGAAAAATTGATCCTAGGGGTTAATGACGGATAAGGTATAGATGCAATGTCAACAATAATGGAAAAATACTACCCTATATGTGCCAGAAAACAACTTTTTAGTAATCCTGAACCTGCTCCAGTTAGTAAAAACCCATGGTATTAGTCCATTCATTAAAAACTGATTTTAAACTATAGGAAATAGGTCAAAATTTTGAAATGTTTTCTATAAATAGTTCAAAAACAAAATAGAAATACCATTTTCGAAAATTACTAAACTTGGCAAGTTTTTACCTCTGACTTCAGCTGCTCACCAAGGAAAAACCATTGGACCGAATCGAAATCCGCAAGTTGCAGGTTGGTCATCTATCCCTTCTCCGTCTTTTCATCCGCTCAATTTTTAATTTTTGTTTAAAATTTTATCATTTTATGCAATCCCTGATGAGGTTACGCAACATACATTGGTATGCTGCTATAGCAGTTGCGTATACACGTTTTATATGCGATTTGTTAAAGAGAAACCTGCAAATGACCCGCGATGTGCTTAAAGCATAGCTGCGTATGTTGCGCAACTTGGAAAAGGTTAAAAATAGCCAAAACCAAAAGATACTTATGGGTTCTAATGATTGAACATGGTCATTGGGCATGTACAAGATGGTTCTAGAGTGGAGGGAAAGAGAGCATGAGGACATGGATCAAGAGGCAATGAGGGATGCCCTGACTTTACAAGCTTTACAACAATGTGGTTTGTTGAAATTCTATTGCACTTCTGGTGTGAGGGCCAATGTCCATTTACTAGAGACTCTAATGAGTTACTGGGACCATGACCTCATCTATTTGATCTTCAAGGAGAGATCTTGGAGATTATAGTAGAAGACATTTACTTCATTATAGGGATTTCTCGTAGAGGCATGGCTGTGAACCTTGAGGGTACCGGTAGGGGTGGTGACCCTATGAGTGTTTAGGAATACATTCACACTTACTGCCCACTAGGCACACAGAAGAAGGAGACATGTGTCACAATTTCTCACATAACTAGCTTCCCATTACAAGTGGTGGTAAGCACATTGGTAAGGATTGTCAGTTCATATTCACTGCACTTGGCCACTTGGACTCAGATGAGGATTGCACTGGAGTGCATGCAGGGTATAGTATTTGACTGGTGCTCGGGTATGAACCCGATCATGAGGAAACAACTCTTTGATTGCAAGAGAGGGAACAGGAAGAAATTCGGATATGCAATCATTCTAGAGGACGTTCTTCTTTGAGAGGGTTCCATCTATTATCCCAGCAGTAGCACTACCACCACCTTCCCTCGCTGGCCTAGAATCACTAGATGGGGAGATGTGTTTCTCCATCAAGGTGACTGAGGCTTATTCCAAAGTGTTTATGATGATGAATTCTATCTTTGGTGGGAAAGGAAAGTACTAGCGCTCGAGTAGTTCCCATACGCCGGATTGGACTTCCGAGGAGATAATGACCTTGTCCTCCTGCCAGGGGAGGCATGGGGAGAAATAGGTATTTTTATCTTTTTATGTTATTTGATTTTTTTATGAATTTTTAATCATAAAATTATGTATATACATATGTATAAGAGTTTTGATCCATTTTAAATGTTTTTAAATGCAGATGTTGGACCTGCACGGCCCAATGGGAACCCTAGGACATTTGTTCGGCCCACATAGGGTGGATACCATAGTATACTGCGATTTCTTGAGGGGAAGCTGGCGAGGCTAACCCAAGGGGTCCCTACCATGTGAATAGAGCGAATTCCCATAATGATGCAGGAGTTTGTAGTATGGATTTCGATGACTTGGTTACACCTTCTTAGGAGGGTAGCCAGGGTCGTTATACATTACAGGGAGGACGAAGAGGCAACCGCACCCCAGGAGGCTAAAGAGAAGGCTTAGATCTATAGGCATACATATGGATTATGATCCTATTTTTTGTATATTTATACAGTTATGACAGGATATTTAGATATAAAACTCGATATATCTATGGACATATTATATAT
>LPNX010804984.1:17098-52191 GCA_001517045.1 Pseudotsuga menziesii
TACACTGCCATAGCTGGTTGTGGTTTATTTTAATTGATGTGCATATTTACATGATGCCACATTAAAATGTGCCGGATAGCACGACATACCATCATCAATTATCCCCATTTCCGAAACATACACAACTAAATCAATGGTGGGGTTTTTTCCTTGAGCTCCTCACCACGATTTATTACAATATATACATCATGCAAACGGGGTCAAAACCGGGGACATTACATTCCCCTCCCCCTTGGAATAACACCGTCCTCAGTGTTCCATTACATATATACAATACATNAGACAGTCACATGTCCACATGCATCTCTAGGATGCTCTCGTAGTCCTCACTTCCAGCGACACCTATATCCAAACATTGAATAGATTCACATGTTTAGTTTACTCTCATCGGTTTTATCTCTAAAGCAAGAGTTTAAAACATCATAACCAAATCATATACACATGTATATTCATAAGCAAGATAATCCAATACTTATCTGTATTGTGCGTTTCCTCGTTCGTCCACAGGATCCTACTTCGCTTTGCAAGCCTTGGGATCGCCTATGGACTCAGATGTTAGGTCAGCACGCTGGATGCTCCACAACATCAAATAATTAATGTCCAGCCAGTACATAACCATGTCAACTAGGCTTGGAACTTTATCATGACCATTTCCAGGTCTAGGATCTACTATAGATCCTTAGGCATATCACATCCCATCATGCGCTTATGTCAACAATGACACATACACTTATATCAACATGCACTTATACCAACATGCACTTATATCAACAATACACTTATATCAACCATTTACCTTCACCTTTTGCCTGTCAACACAAGCAAACTCATCAGCATCATTGCTCTAAAAATGTAATCACATTTCATATCATTCACTATCAAATATTGAGACACCAGGAGTGCGTCCACTCCCCAGAGTGTAATCAATATTGAANTGCACATCAAAAATTCCAAAATTGTAGATCTATCCCACGTTCAATCATTTACTTTGAACGTTCAAGACCAAGCCTTTCATCTTCCATGAACTTTTCCTGCTGGTTTACAGCTTCCTGTTGATCCCGAAGTCTAGGAACTTTGCGGCTATCGCCTTCATCATGTTCCCACATTGGACAGTCCTGGCGTAAATGATGTCCTCCGCACCTCCAGCATCTTACTGGATGCTTCATCTTTACCTGTTCAATTTCCTTTGAGCCCTCATGCCTAGACCGTTTCTTATCGAGTCGCTTGGACAATTGTCCCACTGCTGATCCTCCTTCCTTTCCTTTGCCAATTTCTCCCATAAGGCTTTTCACCTTCCTTTGCAACCCAATAGAGTCTTGCAAAATCTGGTGGTTCATTTCACTCTGCCTTTTCTATATCTTGAGCATCTCCCCAAGATTCTCTTGGGTCTTGGCAATCATTTGAAGGAGACTTCCAGCCAAGTCCAACAACTTTTGATTTGCTGCCATAATCAACATGCACCACCTGGTTTCACTTTTCTCACCTGTGGAATGCACCATTAAAATTCTATCAGACGAAGCATAATATAGATATCAAAATCAGTTAGTTAATTACCCAATTGGCATGACAGTTCAAGTTCCATTCCTGGGTAGGGAATCAACTATTCCAGCATTCACAAATTACTTAAGTAAATACACACATTTCATTCTCAATCATACATGCATTCAACAATCTTTTGTTTTCACAATGNCGCAGTATGCCTTTGTATCTGTTAGGTACCATCAAGGAACTGGGAAAACTGAATGCTAAGCTGGTGAGATCGCTGTAGAGCTAGGAACACCTACACCAGAACTAGCTTGACTTCTATAACACCCACACACACCCAGCACAAGGAATCAGTCCTTTCTCTGCTACACAGTCCCTCAGGCCCTGCATTCCCCTCTAGTGCTATCCCGGGGTTGTGGAGAAGAAAGCCAGCCCTCTAGCTCTATCTGTGTGGTTTCCAATCACCAGGCCTAAGCAACCCAAGGCCCCATCCTTGTTTCCTGTTTACGTTTCATATCCACACACATCTCACTGACATAATCCAAACCATCTCACTCATGTTATCACCAAACATGCAGTGCAGATGAGACATTTTCAAAATGTCTAATGGAATTTCACCCGAAACCCATTTCCAAGGGAAAACCTTCCCATGAAGTTTGGCTCTTGCAAGTCATCACACATGATCTTCCTGCAGTGTGTACTCCCAACACCTTCATCAAATAGCCAAACGGTTAATCACCACCTGATACCACAATCCAATTGATCGTTTCATAACCAAGCAATGACATTAGCAATCAAATTCAATAATAATTTGTGATTCTATCTACTACATAAATTGACTTGCTCAATTGTGGGTTTCTTGTAAGCAGCATTACTATGCCCAGTATAATTTTATGCTTACTATCATAACATGAATACCCACTTACCATGTGTCCCTCCTGACACAATCTCACACAAGCCAACAATGATTAGTAGCCATTAGTACCTCTCAAATCCGAAATCCACAATTTGAATTTAACAACCCGTACCAACTAATTTTCACAACCATGAGACTTTTTCTCATAAATAGTAGATTTTGGCAGTGGTCAGGAACTTACCTCTCACTGCCGTGTTTGAGATATTCTACCTGAAACATGAGTTTCAAACATCCAAACACAATCTTATGCAAGCCAACAATGGCTAGTGGTTGTTAGCAATTTCTCAAATCTGAAATTCACAATTCGAATCCTAACAACTTATTATGCATATCATATGGTAGACTCAGGCATTGGTTAGGACCTTACCTCTCAATGCCGTTCTTAAAATAATCTACCTGAAACACAAGCTTCAACATCCAAACACAAGCTTATGCAAGCCAAACAGTGACTAGTAGTTGTCAGCAATTCCTTAAATTTGAAATTCATAGTTCAAATTTAACAGCTCTTTTACATGGTAGATTCTAGCATTGGTCAGGGTCTTACCTCTCAATGCCGTTTTTGAAGGAATCTACCTGAAACAGGAGCTTCAATCAACCAAACACTTGGTAGGTCTGGATGCATATAACTTTTCATTGCTACAACCATTACTGAAGCATTTTCAGAATTTATAAAATTCAAATACTTCTAGCTATTAGTCACATCAGTGTTCTCAAAGCTCATTTACTTCATGCAATCATTATCATACTAACATTGCAAGGTATAGTCACAGCATTCATGCAATTAAATGGAGTGGTTAGATACTCCTTACTTCACAAGTGTATCATGCATACCACCTTGCTCTTCATTTCTGGCAGCCAATTGATCATGACTATCTTGCATTCATAGCAACCTTCGAAACAATTCTAGAATTATCATTAATTCACCATTTTAGTCATTAGTTCTCCATAATATCACATGCATTCATCTCAATGCATTCATGCAATGCATCACAACATTTGCACCTTTACTTAGGAAATCAGCCACTCACACCCTTCATAGGCATACATCCATTGCATAACTACAAGGTTCACAAAATCTTCTTAATGTATGTCCCTTCAACGCTACCTTGCATTGATTCAGGAATACTATGCATTCAACCATACCATGGCCTAACCATGACTAACTCATATAGGATGCATTACTATAATCAATATCATTAACATATATAGGCATGACACCTTTTTACATTCCAATATTCACATGGTATGAGGTCTCTTACCTGGACCAATCCATGGAATCTGTCATAAGCAACTCTTACCTGCATGGGTCTTACTTACACCCTTGACATGACCACTTTAGTTGGTCCTTTGCAGGAGATTGCAGCATTTGCTCACCAACTATTGTCATGGACTTGTTGCCTTATCCCTTCTCCAGAGGGTTGCTGGTCTCATTCATCAGCATCAGCAACATAGCCATCTGGGTCCATGTCATTGTTGGTTTGTCCACTAATGCCAACATCAAAACAATGATTATCGTTAGTGGTACATTATACATACATATATTTTCCAATAGTCTTACCAACATGCAATATCCTATGCATGCAATGCATATCCTCAGGAATTTCAAGCATAAACTCAAGAAATGAAGTTATAATCAGCAATATAGGGTCTAATGAAAACTTCCCTTTCAAACCCCTCATCTTCTCATGGAATTCCTTTTCCACACAGCAGCTAATTGACTTCATAGTCCTTGCTGCCCTTGGGCATGCAACTGTCCATATTTTTCCACTTGTTAACAGCGGCCATCATTAGCACTTTGCTACTTCATTCTCAGATTCTGGTCACTTATCCTTGTTCCCTACTAGATAAGCTTTCCAACGCCTATTCACACGCGTCATTCCGACCTCGGTTGTGAAAACCACACCACTTCCAAGAATGAAGACTTTCACTAATCTCGGCACTTTCATTACACTACTGCAAAGTAGAATTTTCACATTCTTCTAATGATCTCAGAGCCATTTTGGCAGCTGCAAAATCCCTTTGATTCAAACTCTTGCCCAAAACATAGAATTTTCCTTCCACAAGAATGACTGTCTCAAGGGACGACGAGGGTCAAGGGGGATTGCCCCCTTGTGGCGCCACTGCAGGGCGGGTCGAGGGCAGCGCCCTCGTTTTTTTTTTTTTCTGTAAAACATTGGTTTTCGTGCAATCTGGCACATTAGCTCGCTGCCATTTTTCTCCTTCTCATCCCTGAAATTCACTGAAAAACAGCTCAAAATTTCACTGAGAAACAGCTGAAATCGGCTTGTGGAACCAATCTCGCAGCCGCTGAATCGGCTCCCAAATCAATCTCCCAACCGCAACGTCAGCTCCCAAATCAATCTCCCAGCCGCAACGTCGGCTCCTTTCCCATTCTTTCCTCCACCGAATCGGCTCCCGGACCATTCTGTCTTCCGCTGAATCAGCTCCCCGGAAGCTCTATCCTTCCGCAACGGCGGCTCCATGGAAGTTCCAACCCTTTCGACATCCGCTCTTCCTTGGATGAACTTTCCACATCAGGCATCGGCTGAATCTTGGATCAGAATTTGGATGTCTTTCGCTTCCGCAACGGTAGCTCACCCGGACCCTTCCTCCTCCTTGTAGAATCGGCGACTGAAACCTTTCCGCAGCCGCAACGATGGACGAAAAAATCCACCAACTCATCCACAACAGTGAACGCCTGCTTCGCCGGCTCATCCACTTTGACACTTGCAACGTCGGACGTCGGCTGACTCTCGAAACATCAGGCGTCGGCCAACTCTCAGAACATCGGACGTCGGACCATTCTCCATTCCGATCGTTCCGACACTTAGACAAATTTTCAATTTTCCAAAATTTCTTCTTCGTCGGCAATCGGACGACTCTTGGATCGGACACAGGATTGCTTCACTGTCCGTAACGGCGGACAAGAGACTTTACCAATCCTTCCGCAATGGTGGAAGTTCACTTCCTTCAAGGGCCCAACCATTCCATACTTAGCCGGATTTTGAAATCCTTCTGCGGCGTCGGCGATCGGACGGATCTCGAGTCGGATGTGAGATCGCTTCGCCATCCGCAACGGCGGATGGAAAGATCGTTGTCTCACCCGCAACGACGGAGGTTAACTCCATGAACCCTTCCACAACAGTCGGATGGGAGACTTCAGCCATTCACCCGCAACGGCGGATGGGAAGGTCATGAAACCTTCCGCAATGACGAAAAGAAACTTCTCCAGCTCATCCGCAACGGTGGAATTCCACTTCCTCCTATGGTCCGACTGCTCATACTTAGACCGTTTTTCTGAATTATTTTCCCCACTGCTGTTCTGCTGGACATAGAGGCTAATTCTTCCCTCTATCAGCGGCTCTTTCTTGGCCCACAGAGGCCCATTGTTGCAACTCAGAGCTCTGATACCACTCTGTCTTGTCCCCATCCCTCAGACCGGCGAAGAGGACGCGATCGACACATCAACACAGCCGGGCAAACAGCCCATGAACATAAACTTCAAATGAAATCAATGCTGGACATAAAATTCACAAGCATACACAGATGCAAAACTCTTCAATCATACAGCGGAAGCAACACAAATACATAAACCAGCATTTAACATCATTATAAATTGCAGAGGTGAAGTAAACAGCAACACTTATCTTTTGATGAAGAATTCACCCGCAACCAGCTACGTCGCTGCAACGTTCCACCCAACCATAGGCCAGCGTGCTCATCAGTCTCTAAGCAACGCTGCCACCCCTGAGCTGGGCATGGTTCCTCTGGAATAAGGGTCAATTGCAGGCTTATACATAGCCAAGGGGCACAAACAACAAACCAACACAGCTGGGTTTCACAGGCTTTCAACAGACAAGCCAAGCCAGCATAGCTCAAAGGCTAACCATTGCACTCAGGCAACCAATTAGCTTTCACATCTCAAACAGGGAAAAATGAATTACATAGCCCCAATAGAAGAATAGCAAACAAAATGCAATAGGGATGAATTTACAGTTTTCCCAACCAATGTGTGAACATAACCCACGAATTAGCCTGTGAGTGAAGGATACGGCCACCCTATTCACAATTCGCCCAAGGAAATACTGCGTGGATAAATACAACAAAATACCATGCGTGAAGATGGAAAATGGGAGGGGATCCCTCTGCGTGAGGATGCACAGCAGTAGAGGCCCTGCGTGAGGAGAAAACAACTCCAATTTTTCCCGTGGATGAACAAAACAATAGCAAGGATGCACATTACAATGCGTGGGTGCTTCAGCAACTCATGGAGCCCCAGAAAATGTTTGCGTGAGACTAAAATCGCCCAGAGCCTGTGCGTGAGAAGCCAACCGACCAAATCGCGTGGTGAGAGTGTAAAACTAACCAGGGAAGAGTGCATGAGGGAGAAGAATGGGCAGATGTGGGTGGAGTGGGCAAGTGGGTAAGGCTGACAGCCTACCACAACCAACACCCCTTCAACAATAAATTCCCTCAGCCACTCAGCCATAACTCCTCAACCACCAGCTGAAGCATTAAAGAGGTTGACAAGGTTGGATGAGGCAAAAGGTGACAAACAACAAAGGTGGTGAAACATGGGTTTTTCCCCATAACCAAGGTTTGACATCCCCCGCCCCTTATCCTTTGGAACCATGCCCTTTTCATTCAATGTTGCACTACCGTAGCTGGTTGTGGTTTATTTTAATTGATGTGCGTATTTACATGATGCCACATTAAAATGTGCCGGATAGCACGACATACCATCGGCAATTATCCCCATTGCCGAAACATACACAACTAAATCGATGGTGGGGTTTTTGCCTTGAGCTCCTCACCACGATTTATTACAATATATACATCATGCAAATGGGGTCAAAACCGGGGACATTACACATGATCTCTAACTCTAGTAGTCCTTCCATCTCCTCACTCGTGGAAGCTTCACCTCATCTATCTGGACACCAATTTCATGATGACAGAGAGATATCTAAAATCACCACAGGTTTGACACCTTTTCACTTATCCCATGGCATGGAGTTAGGTCTTCCCATTGAATGCCAGAATCTTCCCCCACACACTTTGCAGAAACTACAGAGTCTCCAAGACAAGCTCAATTTCCTTTTCCAGAGGTCCTATGCCAGAGTCACTCACCATGAAGCACTTGGGGCATAGTTTTTCATTTTTATTTTTACATCGTTTTTTACCATGAGTCGGTGAACCCCTCTAGTTGTTGTTCCATGTCTAGTCACAGTGAGTCCATTGTAGAACTCCATTGCATCATTTTCACATGAGTAGGTGGATCTAACACATCCACCCTGCCCCTGCTCTGCTGGAAGCCCACTAGAGGGTGCGATCCCACTTCTGCACATACACATAGTATGTTGCACATATGATCTAGCTACTATTATGCCAATAATACCTTTTAGGTCCCTAGACCTTACTCAAGGTCAAGGCCTCTTTGTATCTCCTCAGTTGCACAACACTCCCGAGTTGAGAAACGACCTTTATATTGCCTCCCTCCCTACAGATTCCTTAGGCCATTTCCTGGAGTCACATCGATTTGTGTGTCACCACGTGAATCACACATTGTATGTTGAGCTAACTTCATACCCATAGGCCTCCATTTGGTCTAGTTTTTCCCCATGCACCACTGTACCATGGGCAACATCACTAGTTGCTAGTCAAAGTCATGTGGAGACAATTTGAGATGCCATTCACATCATCGGGTTCAGTTTTCCATCCTCTATCTTTTGATGAGACCCTTCTCTCATGCTCTTACTATGATTTTTGGGCCACTGCTTGGAAGTCACCCAGATTTGTGCACCATCACGTGAGTCTCCCTTGATATGTATTGGAATGTTCACGAGCCATGCACTCCATCCATACTGCATAGATGGCCACATTTGACTACTATCCATTGTCATGCAAGGGGGCACCATTAGTTCCCCCTTGCTTGGATGACCATAACGGAGTTTATATTAAGCTCTTTTCTGACTCCTAAAAGAATGAAAATATTGTCGAGCGCCATTACTTCCTTTCTCACTTGTTAAAGTATAGGAAATAGCATCTACATCATCTCGTTTATCTCGTTTTGCAAACTATGTAGACTACCATCTGAAAAGGACCACCTTGGCACCTTCAATCCAAGACCATTCCCCTATGCATCATTTTATACTTTCTCAAGCAGAGGGGTCGAACTTTATGAAAAATCTCACCATGGGTTGTTGTTAAGCACTTTTGCATCCTTCTCATCAAGAAAATATTACTAAGCAAACTTGGTTTTTTTCATGCTCATAAAAGTATCTAAATGACCATCCAGACAGTACAGGTTTAACCTTTTTTGGCCTGATTGGACTACCAACGGTAAAGAAGTCTCCCATCCCACACAAGATGGGTGAGCTTTCCTATGTACACTTTTAACCTTTTTTGGGCATAGGAGACTATTAACAAAAAAGAGACCTCACTGGAGTCTTCTTCATGCTTTTAGACTCTCTAAAATTGGAAGCACCATCGAGCATTTACTTTCTTTGGATCGCTAACAATCCACAAGATCGTACCATAATAGTGTCTTTAACCACCACCCCATATATACCCGTTTCGCAGCATTCCCACTTTGGATCACCTTTGTTCAGAGTACTCTATGATATGTCTTCCTTGGATTCTTTCAATACCAAAAGTGTCTACCTCCCCCAACTATTTCCCATCTGCAGTTACATTCCCAGTATTATAGCTATGATCCCTTTCCCGTGAGTCAGTTTCATTTGCTTCCTTGTTCGCCTTGCCATCATACTTTGAACAAAGGAAGTTTGAGTCCCCTGTAATTCCCTCCCCCTATTCCACCTCCCCCTCCCATTCAGTGGGCTAGTCCTCAGATAGTCTCACATATTTCGATTATCTCCCTCGTGCTTCTGGTCAAGGAAACACTATTGCCTTGGGTAGTTTCAAGTCTCCCTCTATCGACGACAACACACATATTCCAGAGGATAGACCCAGAGTTCCCTATATCCTAGTTTCATTAACCTCATTGATGAGTTCCTTGGACCACTTAAGAGCAGTCCTTAGTGCCTCTCAGGATGGTTGTGTCTCACGTTCTTGACTCCAGCTACATCATCGCAGCATTGAGATTTGTACAGGGTATTGGTCTGTGCAGTATTTGGTTGAATACCCCATATGTCACCTAAATCTAACACATTAATGAGTCTATTGAGGGACCCAAACAGGTTCATGTCCCTTGTGATTTCGAGGTTGCATTGGAGACAGTGTTCAGAATCCCCAATAGTGCTTCTATATAGATTTATGATTGATGCAACATATTTGTACCATAAAGACTCTGACTCTTCAAAAGTAAGTACCTACAACTATGTACCATTCCAGATCCATTAGGCCATCAGTCATGAAGATATAGCATTCCATGAGAATTCCATAGGTCAAATGTAGCAGTTCTTCAGATCAGTATTGTATTCAGCCTCTCATTGGGGAAACCACTATTGTAACAACAGTTGTACATGATCGGCTCTTGTATTATAAAGCTTAGATCACACTATTCTTTTGACATCGTTATGAGCATGGGGATTCCTGCCTCGTCCATATACATGTCACACATAATTTGTGTCCTAGACATTGATGGAAACCATATTAATACAAAAAACAAAAGCCACCATGCCCTAGCCCAGGAAGGGCCATCTCTCCCCATAAAATCCTAAAATTTCCATCAGCCATATGATGAGCTCCTTCCCTCACACATCATGGGGAAATTTGTTAACACAAAAAATCCCTCAATAAGCTCCACATGACCTACACCACCTAAATACATCCATTACACTAGCCTCATTTGACCCCCAGACCCTTGCAAAGGCTCAAAAACATGAAGAGGGCTTAAAAATCCCTAAAAAGAGTCAAAATAGCTCTCATATATGCTAAAACCTCCAAAAAGGGGAGCTAAAACCCCTCAAAGGAGCTTAAAACCCCCAAAGGAGCTAAGAATTGGGAGAAAGGGGATTAAATCCCAAAACTGGGGATAAAGCCTTAACTAGGGGCTTAAAACCCTAAAATCTCAAGAAAGAACTATAAATAGAGTGGTGGGGGTCACTCTCAATAGACTCCTTCTCTCCCTATCATTATGCTACCTGTGTGAGTGCCTTGAGACCCTTCCCCTCTGAATTCATTTACCCTCCCTCTCCTCCATTGCTCCACAAGCCAAGTCTCCATCCCATAGAGAGACCTTCTTTCTTGGTGGCCCATTTCCACAAAGAAGGTATGACCATTTGTTTCTATTGATAGCTTATATTTTTAGATTATTTTTTTTGCGGGTTTGTTTGATAATGGTTTAATGCAGGTTGTCCTTTGATTTTCTATGGCTATCTCTTATTTTTTAACCATTTCCTGCAGAGTTTTCATAGCTTAGCTCTAACACTTCCTTGCGGGTTTTTTGTTCACCAAAGAAAACCTACCCTTCCATCCTATAGACAGAAGGTATCCGATTGTGTATGTAGCCAGGCCCTTTCACTAAGATATACCCAATATCTCTCTATCTCCCTAAACCCATAACCTCCAATATATATCTCTCTCTAAACCTATAGCCTCCAATCTCTCTCTCTCTCTCTCTCTCTCTCTCTCTCTCTCTCTACTTTTCTAAACCCATAATCCCTAAACCCTTATATCTGTATATATATATATAAACCTCTAACCCGTAAACCCCATTCTCTCTCTGTAAAACCCTATCCTGAAATCTCTCTCTCTCTCTAAATTACCAACCCCTAATGTCTCTCAATTTTTATCTTTCTCTCAGTAAACCCATAACATCAAATCTCTTTATCTATCTAAAATCCTAAAACCTAATATATATCCCCCTCTCTCTAATTTCATAACACATAGTCTCTCTCTTTCCCTGTCTCTCTAAACTGCTAGTCCTAATCTCTTTCTATTTCTAACACTCTTAACCCCTAATGCATCTCTCTCTCTCTCTCTCTCTCTCTCTCTCTCTAAACCCCTAACCCCAAATTTCTCTTTTTATCTATATTTAAACCCATAACCCTCTCTCTCTTTCAATTTATCTCTCTAAACCCTTAACACCCAACCCCTCTCTCTCTGTCTATCTAATTAAAATACTAACCCCCTATCTCTCTCTCTCTAAACCTTTAACCTATAGTCCCACTCTCTCTCTAAACCGCTAACCCTTTTTATCTCTCTAAACAATTAAAATGGAATCTATCTATCTATCTATTTATCTACCTCTATAAAATCCTAACCCATTGTAGCAAGTGTTAACCAAAAAATCCCCCACATAGCTCTCAATGGCCTACACCACCCAAGCAAACCACCTCACAACACTCATTTCACTCCATAAGACCTTCCATTTGACCCCCACACCTCCAAAAGATCCCAAGGATGAAGATAAGGGCTAAAAACCCCCAAAAAGAGCCCAAAATAGACCCCCAGGAGATAAATCCCTCAAAAAGGGGCTAATACCCTGAAAGGGGCTAAAATTAGGGTGGAAGGGGCTAAAGCCCTAACCAAGGGCTTAAAACCATAAAATCCCTTGGAAAAACTATAAAAGGAGGGTGGGGGGTCACTCTCAAAACACTCCTCACTTGCCTATTGTTATGCTGCCCATGGATTCTTTGAGACCTCTTGCTCTCAAACCACCCACTCCCCCTCTCCTCCATCTCCATTTCTCCAAGACATTGCTTCCCAACCAAGAGAGAGGTGCTCCCATGAGCTAGGGCATGGTGGCCCATTTCCACCTAAGTGAGGTATAATCTCTGTTTATGCTTGTTTTATTTGTGTTCATTTTCTAACCCTCATCTTTATTTGCGGGTTTTTCATTAACTTTGTTTGCAGGTTTTCTCCATTGTAGCTTAGGTTGATTTTGTAGGTTTTGGAGGCAGAACCCTAACCTATTGTGTGCAAAGGGGTTCAACAGTTCTTCATCTCCTCTTCTTTTCTATCAGTTTCTCTTAGATGTAGTTTACAATAGCTTCCATTTACTTGTTATTGTTTAGATTAGTTTAGTTTCAATTCACAGCTCTGTTTATGCAATATTTTCATTCTGTTTTTACTATTTTCTAAGGGTAGGAACCTACCCTTGTTCCCTATAGGCATAAGGGAGCCATTTTTACCCCTGTAGTGAGGAGAAATTCTCACTACAGCTTTGGCAACTCACCTAGGTTGATCCCACAGGATCCTTGGGAAAAAAAATTTAAGTTTCCAAGTTTTTCAGTTTTTACCCTAGTTTTCAAAAATGTTCTGTTAGATCTGTTTAAATCCGCTTTATTTCTCATTTTTTGTCAGTGCCGAAGCCTCTGCTAGGTCGAGCCGAGTTAGACTAACCCAGTACCAGTTACTGTCAGCCAGATCTGACCCTCCATCACCAAAAACACCCCTTTATGGAGCAGGTCACTCTTATCGGGAGAAAAGGTGAGACAATGTGCACTTAATCCCTAGACAGGCACGCCCAGGGTGCACTTAATCCTCAGACAGGCACAACTTCAGCACAAGAGCTCAAGTTGCGGTTGTTTTCACATTTTGTGCAGCCCCTTCGCTCATTTTTGGAAAAATATCGCGGCCCCCTCATGGGATTTTGTCAGAAATGTGCGGCCTGTCACACAGAAGTTGTTTTTCAGTTTAATTAGCAGTAATTTTCAGTTTTATACGACTATTAGTGTGGCCCAGCCACCTCTGTCCACCATTATAGGTCTCTTTTAATTCCAATTTTCATTTTCTATAAATAAATCAATGAACAATTGTGTATATGCTAAATCAATCACTAAGGTTTAATAAAATGAATTATCCTAACTAAAAGTAACTTAAAATTAACCATGTTGCTGCGCGCTTCCTTGTGTACCTAGTCATCACCCTCTGGGGTATTCTGGGATACAACGAAGGTAAAAGCTCATATAGATCTAGGCACTCCATGGCATTTTTCCCAAACCACTAAAACCAGGTGACCTTGAAGGTATAGGGGGTAGAGAAGGAGGGCTTCTCATGGTGCTAAGCATCCTCCCTAATGACCAACCTAGAACTTGGGAGGTGACCTAAGGATCTATGGATGGGCTTAGTCCCATTTTGTTGAGGGCCCAGTACCTTCTCTTGGTTGAAGAAGAATACCACTGAGAGGTAGACACTTAGTTAGGACAACAATTTAGGGTTAATCACCATATTTGCTGACAAAGTTATGTTTATGTTTGCATACAAAACCATGATGTGAACTCTACCATGAATTCATAAACCATATTGCAAACCAAATACCAGAACAAACAAGCAAACCAACACACCATACCAACTAATTAACCCAACTCAATTCATGACGCTGAGTAAGCCTTAAAATTTACCAAATTTACACTAATTTCAATCAACTCTACAGTCTTTGAGGACATAAGTCCCTGAGTACTTTAACTATGGGGAGTACTTGGGATTTTCCTAGAAACTCATTGTGAGGAGTACCACAAGAACCCCAAAGTAGCTGGCCATTGAGAGTAATTGCCAAGTGAAACGGGTAACAACCCCTTTCGATTGAGTAGAAACACCCATGAGGAACAAGCCAAGTGTTGTCTTCTAGTAGTCTTGGTGGCTGAGAGACCACCTTTAGCCAGTAAGAATCCATTGAAACTAGGGTCCAAACTTCATACACACCAGTTTCATACACCAAAGCAAACACAATTGGTCCTCCACGATCTTCCTTACGCTTAAGAGGTGAACCACCACCATTTGTAACACTTAGTCAGCACCGTCATAGTCGTTCTCAGTGATCTCCCACACCATCAGAGGGCCACACAGCCTCTAATTCTAATTCAGGCCAATATCAGTCTGAACCAAACCTCCACACCGCACCATCTAGCCCCATGGCTAGTGCAAACTCGGATCCATTTTCTGGTCTAACCTTAGCAAGTGGACCCATGTCCACATCACAACCCGTCACCCACAACATGGCAAGCTGTACAAGCACAGTTAGGAAGACTGTCATTATCTAATTGCCACCAGCAATAGTGACCAGCCAAGCTGGCCCAGTGGTAACACACGGGGGTAGTGGCCCCTCCACACACATTGTCCCCCCTGCCACACAGGGGGGTAGTGCACCAACCACCCACATTGCCCCTACTTCCATACAGTGGGGAAATGCCCCGCCACCCATACCATCCTACCCAAAACAATTGGGGGAATTGGCCCATCTGCCATAGTACCACCACAAGCACCCCCAGCTATGTAGATGCATTATGCACCTGCAAACCCCACCCTTATTGCGGCCCCATCCCACATCAACTTGGGGTCAAATATGCCCTTCATGGCTCATTTGAACTTGCCTGAATTGGCTATATTAAGAAATGATCCCATCCACCACCAAGATTTCTTGCCACTTATGCCAACGAAGCTGCCATCAGACATCCCAAAGTTTGACGGAAAAGCTGGGGAATGTCCCCAAAATCATATAATGACATTCCATCTATGCTACTCATCCAATAGCATCGTAGAAGACTCCATCAGGATGAGGCGGTTCCAATGCACCCTTACAGGTACCACAGCCAAATGGTACATTGAGCTTCCATAAGCCAAGTACCCTGACTTCAACTCCCTATCCTTCATGTTCCTACAGTATTTCCAACTCCCTGTCAGATATGACGAAGGAGTGGAGATCCTAATATCTTGTCACCAAAACACAGCCACTCACATCACCGATCATATCCGTGAGTGGCGGTGGCGCCGTAGCTTGTGTAAAATCCAACTTGATGACATGATCTTCTTGGATTGGTTCCTCAAGACTTTTCTCCCATCCATCACAAAGGACATCGCATCTAAACATCCCCAATCTAAAGAAGAGGCCATACTGAAGGACCAACAATTTTACCTCATCTACGCCTAGTCGAGATACTTGTATACTGTCATCCTAGACGCTCCCTGTCTAAGCACCTACTACCGCGACGCACCGAGGGCATCCCATGCAGCAGATGGCATC
Source organism: Pseudotsuga menziesii (assembly GCA_001517045.1). Taxonomy (NCBI): domain Eukaryota; kingdom Viridiplantae; phylum Streptophyta; class Pinopsida; order Pinales; family Pinaceae; genus Pseudotsuga; species Pseudotsuga menziesii. Next base: position 32,428 of record LPNX010804984.1, read on the forward strand.
ATAGGGTCAGCCTCCCAACAACCACATCCTCGACTAGAACCACCTACCATGGCATCGCAACCAAGCAACACTGCTAATATTGCTTACCAAAACCAAGCTCTAGACTATGCTAGAATTATGTCTCAGTCCAGAGAAGAAACCTCTTATGCTCAACTTGTTCCATCGCAGGAGGCTCAAGTGATGGCTTGGCCAACACAACAATATGTGGGGAAAATTCCCACATTTGTGGCACCACCACCCCCACAAATATACTATGCACCACCAGTGCAACAAGTTCAAGCCCCCACCCCTGCTCTGCTGGGACAAGTGTTCGCACAACAAAACCATCCCAACTAGCCTACCTCCAAAAATCAACAAGGGAAAGCTAGAAACAATCGGCCTCGCAACCAAGGCAATAGCCAACTACAGGGAGGCGGTCAACAACCGAACCCTCCCAATAATGTCGTGGCTAACTGGCTATCCCAAAACCCCCCAAGACAAAATCCACCAAGACACAATGCACCATTGTGCACAAACCAACCTTGTACACTATGTGATGTTTATGGGCATTACATGTTTGAGTGTCCCCTCATGGCTCGTGCTAAGTAGGCCATTCAAAATGAGGCCCAACATGCCACTAATGCCCCCACTCAAGCCCAACCCAACCAGGTGCCACAAGGACCTCCTCCCATGGTGCTTCAAAACCCACTACCAGTCCAAGGATTGGTGGCAACCACTCCCCCTCCCCAGGCCAATCCCAATGCTCCGGGGGCACTACCCATGGCTGAAACAGGTGTCCACCACCTGATGACCATGACCATTGAAGAGGTCAACTTACAGACTAGATGAAATCAGTACAGTACCACCACTGAACCTGTTGACTCGTTAGTAGCATCCACATCTAAGACAACCAACCAACCTCTCCAATTACCCCCATTCCTGCACCCCCCGATACACAAAATTGCCAATAATGCCACAGCTAGAGCTGCAATCAATTATAGCATTGTGGATGATTTGTCCCAAACACCAACCGCCATGTTCGCTCTTGAGGTACTTAAAACCTGCCCAATGCAGTGGAAATCCTTACTAGCTGCTCTAGGGGTAGTATACCCCTTCGACTCCAAGTTATTCACATTTTACACATAGAACGAAGAGCCATGCATGCCCTCCACTATCACCTTCCAAATCCGGGTGTCCATCCAGAACTTGGTTGTGCACCGATGCATAGTGGATGAGGGGGCATCCACATGCATCATGTCTACCTTGGTTTGGTAGAAGCTTGGATCACCAATTCTGCAACTGTCCTCCATGACTCTACGGGCTTATGATGGAAACCCCACTAAAGCGCAAGGAATCCTCCCCCATGTCCCCATCACGTTAGCCGGGAAGACAGTCCTGATTGACATCAAATTCATCAACGCTCAACTGGACTACAACCTCCTTCTTGGAAGGAGTTACATGTACGCCATGCAAGACATCGCGTCAACTGTCTTCCGCCTCATGATGTTCCCCCATGAAGGGAAGATTGTGATGATTGACCAGCTCACCTACCATGATCCGCAAGGGTTAACAGCACCTGCCAACGTTATTCCTACCATCACCACCATTGAGCCACAAGTGGCGATCGTACACACTAACGTCATCCCTGTAACCAACACTATGGTTGAAAACACACCAGCCTCCCCACCGTTGAATGTGGGCCCTAGGTTTTTTACCAATCCCACCATGACATCTCCTTTCCCGTTGGTGTCACATCCATTGACACAAAATCAAACTATGGACTTGTGCATGGTCTCATCAAGCACCACTGCACCGAAACATCAAGCAGAGCCACAACCACAACATCACCCCACATGCAACCAACTGGGAGTTATGTGGGCTCATCTCTAGTCCATACAATTCCCTTCCTCTTTCCCCCACCTGGTGTCATGAGCAATCCAGTCATGGCCACCTTAATCCTACCCAACTTTACGTTGGGGATCCTGGTGTGGTATCTGATGCTGCCTTTTCACACACCTGGGTCACATGGAAGAAATATTCAAGCCACTTAGTGTGTCCTTGGTGGAAAGTCTCGAGTCAAGGCTGTCACCTTGTTCTTGACTCCTCCATTTAGGATCAACTCCTAACGCATCCAAGGGGGGTAGACCCTATTAAGTTACTAAGGATGATTTCTTAGTGTGGTGATGTTAAACTGAATCAGTTGTTTAGGAGTTTGAAGATTTTAACTATAAACAATTAAAGATGACAAGATACGAAGATAAACACACAAAAGCAAAAAGCTGATACACAATATATATATATAAAGCAAAAATGACCAGTTGTTATAGCGGATTTCACCACACTAGGTGAATCACACATTGTATGGCCTTCCCCTGTCTCGCTGCAGACTCATTAGCCCCTATGGACTACTTTTTGTCTTTTGATGTGTCCTTGATCATCCCTAAAAACATAAGAAAAGTGATATACGCGGCTTTTACCCCGATAACCACGCACATACGTGGATATTCCCCCTATAGTCGTGTACATTGGGATGTGTGCATAATCCAAATCCTTTTGGCGCGTTCCTTGACTTGGATCCGACTCATATGACTCTTGGCCTTCCATATGCCTTGAGATCGCACGGATTCGACCTTTCAGTATCCCTTTGAAAAGTTATATAAGGAACCCCTTGAGACATTGAAAGCATAAGAGAGAATTGAGAGTAATGAAACTATAGTCCATTGTTGCCAGAATTATGCTTGAGTCTGCATCCCTTTTTCCCTTGGAGCACTGTTGTGTTCTTCCCAAGCTTGCCTTTTGCTAGTGACCTTGCTATCTGAGTGATGGAGGATTGAGGTGGTGGAGGCCCAAGTGGGGGATTCAGTTTCTCCGGTTCACAGACATGACATCAGAGGTTGTCACTTGTAATCTCTGATTTATATTAATAGAAATATCTTTTCCTGTCCAGTAATGTGTATTTGAATGAATATTGTATCCATTGGAATATGTCAAATACTTTTACATTATTGATTATATATGCTAGAATAGATCTAACACCATGATATATAGTATGCTTGTATTGTTTACTTGTTATTGAGGAAGTATACAATCAATTCAAGTTGAAGATTGGAAAGCTCAACAGGGATCTACTTCAACCGTCCGGAATAAGGTACGAGGTTCGATCCTTTAGTGTTAGACATTTTATTTCTATTGCATATTGGGAAAGATTGATTTCTGGAGTCTAGCTATCTGTTGTGGTACCCCAAGCCATAGGAATTTCTCTCTGTAACAGAATTGGCAACTCCACTGGGGAGTTCCTAGTAATTGTCCTTTGGGGGTTGATTTCTTGGCATTCAATGTATTTGAATTGCTCTCTCTCTCTTGTTTCTGTGTTGGGTATGGGGGCATGTATGCCTGGTAGAGCCTGATTGGTGTGAATTTAGTCTCAGCCTATCTGTTTGCCTTAGATTTGTGCATCTTTTTCTTCCTGTATGCGGGTTTGTCACTTACAGTCACGTATACACGCGGTTTCCCCTAGTATTTCCGCATATACACACAGGTTTACTGCACACAGTCGTGTATACCCTGGTTTCTACCTTTTTGTGGAAGATAGTGGATTGCTGGGTGAACTCTGTTAGTTGCTGAGTCTCCTTTGGCACTGCCTGAGTCTGTTTATACCTCTGTTTCTTACCATAAATGTTTTTTTTAGCCTAAATTTTTTCTTTCAGGAAAGTTCTTATCATGGCATCTTTGATTTTTTGTTTGAGATTAGTGCATTAGAGTCCTTTTCCCTTAGTACTTTGCTGGAATTCTATTTATGTGTGCTTGCAGAGTCTGGGGTGGGCAGAATCATTATTTTGCTTTTTGTATCTCTTTATTTTCAAAAAATCCAAAAACATTTGCTTATCATCATACATTGCATTTTGCACTTTGCATTGTACTTGCACTAGATCTAGATTTGATTTGGAGTAATAGTTAGGACTTCATATAGGGAAATTTGCATTCAGCATTTGAAGAATAAATTATGCATTACACATAGTACACATACCCTGTTTTCATGGACACAAAGCATTTGCATTGATTATTAGGTGTGCATTTTGCTTCTTGTTGCGTCATAACACCATTAGTTGCATGACCATATCCTATTTTTGAGTAATAAAGCCAACTAAAATCAACGCTAATTAAAATGAATTACACTCTTTTCTTTTCTAGGGTGCAACAACAAGCTTAGGTTTTAGGATCTTGGAATAGTTCATTGAAAGTTAATTCTCCAAGATCACTAAACGACAACAACTAGGTGTCTGTCCAGGGAGTGTGTGAAATCCTTGATATAACCACTGTTCTCAGTATCCTCCTCTCAAAAGGGAGTTAAGCATGAGGTAGTGTGAGCGGTTGTTGATTGGGATAACCCCTGGTCAGTAACTGTGTAGCACCGGTGATATAGCCAGAATTGTATTCATATCTGGGGGCTCTTTCGAGAGTTTTAGGCTTTGCTACCCTACCCATACGGTCAATCCTGCCTGCGACTGTCCGCCTGAGCTTTGATTATATTGAGGTGACCTTAGTGACCTTACCTAGGATATCGAGGGGGTACTTCTAGAGGTTATTCTGCATGTGTCCCGGCCAGGTTGGGGTCGAACAGCACAGTCGCTTTATGCGTTGAAGCTGAGGACCACAATAATTGGTTACGTACCTCTGCTTGTGGTGACAAGGGCCTCTCAAGCCTCTCCTAGGTGAGACATACCGGCCACATTCGGGAGCTCACTTAGCTAGCCCTTTTTTTCTTGCATTTGGATTTAGATTTTATTAGTGATTGCTCTGTGCACGCTAGTTGGCCTAGGGTTTACGTAAATAGAGAGTCTTTGCTATTTTTTGAGTCATTGTGGAGTTGGGTGCGGTTCCGTGTTGTTCTCATCATTTACCAAGACTTCCACCTTCTATTTCTCCTCCTCCTTTGGGAGAGGGGCCTAGACTGTCTAGGCGGACTATGTCACACACTGATTCACACACCATGGAGGATCATTCAGAGACTATTCTTGAGCCACCTCCTCCCATTGGTATTGCCGATGGGGAACTTACTCCTACATACGATCCTTCACCTGACCTAGCTGAGTTCGGTCCTATGATTTCCCAGATAGGATCTTTTCATGATAGACCTACTCACCCTAGGGAATATTCCTCATTGACACGTTTCCGTTATGGCATGCCGGATGATGCCGAGACTCACTTTGACCCTCCTAGCACTAGCTATGGTAGTTATGTTACAACTGGTTTTCCTATGCATGATTTGACATTTCATGTTGAATCCGACTTTGAGCCTAGCACTATGCCTGGGGGTAATCACACACCTTACCTTGCAGAGAGGTTTGGGAGTACTAGTCACATTGCACCTTCCATCCCAGTGGTGGAAGATCCATCTTATATACCTCCTAGGTCTAGAGTTAGTGATCCGATAGGGATACCAGGTTCCAAACGAGTGACGATAGGCACTAGTACATATCTTCTTACAGATATTCCTTCGTCCTCACTTCCGATTTCTTCAAATGTAAACCCTCCACCTTACTCATGTGGTCCTTCGAGTCGGCACGTAGCTACGAGTCAGATCCGTACTACGATTACTAGACCAATTGTGTCTCAATCCTACATACCACCCGTGGTTTCGGGAGGTTATATTCATGTTTCTAGAGGTCAGATTGCTACTTCCATGACATATATCCCTACTTCCGGTATGTATATTCCTACTTCCGGAATGTATATCCCTACCTATGGAGTGTCTCATGGGGCATCGCAAGCGATGACCTATGGACCCTATTATGGGACGCAGTATGGACAGGTTTCTCCACCTTATGGAGGCGGGTATTCACAACCTGCTTACTCTCCTAATTACGGCTTTGCAGCTCCTACTAGTCAAGGTCCACCTCATTATGGTACTTCCATGCCACCCTATACAGGTCATACAGAAGGAGGTCACTATGGCCAAGTTCATGGTGGTAATCAATCCTATATGAACCAGGGAGCGGTCCATAGGCCTCATCATCCTAGGCTCCCTTTCCTCGCGACACTCAATCTACATGACTTATCGAGACTTACAAACGATCTTGTGGCTTATGACCCAGCTTGGCCGGCTGTCCCTACCAAGCTTTCTTCGGACATACCTAAGTTCGAAGGCAAACCAGTAGAGGATCTGAGCAAACACGTTATGACATTTCACCTATGGTGCTCTTCCAATTCATTGCATCAGGACTCAGTCCGTTTGAGACTATTTCAACGCACCCTCATAGGGCCTGCGGCGAAATGGTATAGAGAGTTACCTAGGGGTTCCTTTACTTTGTTCGATGACCTTGCGATGAATTTCCTTAATCACTTCCAGCTACCAGTGCGCTATGATGTTGGTACTGAACTCTTGTCGACATTTTGGCAAGATAAAGCCACCAATATTTCTGATCATATTCAGGAGTGGTGTAGACGGAAGAGATTAATTAAAGCCTTTATACCACAGGAGTTCCTCCTTGAGTGGTTCCTCAAATATTTATTGCCATATATAGCAAAGGATGTTTCCACATCCGGAGTGCAGAATGAGGAACAAGCAATCTTTAGGGTGCAGGAACTAGACTTGATCTATGCTCATTCTGGTTTGTTATATGAGATTATACCTAACACTCCTCGTTCTAGTTTCAATCCCAAGGTCAAACCTGGACCACATGCCGATGGAATTGTGGGTTGTGCAAGAAAGAAACCTACAGGTTCAGTTGTGAAACAAGTTGCTCAGTTGTCAATCAACCAATCTACCTCGGGACAAGCTACGGCTTCGTCTCAGCCTGCCCAAACGGCGAATGTACTTGCTGTGCAATCGTCCGACTAGAAGGGTAACCAGCAACCCGAATGGAATAGAAAAAAGGGTAAAAACAATAATAATAAAAAGGGTGGGAATAAGAACGAGAATGCCAACAATAATGACAAGAATGGTAAAAATGCTCGGGGGGAAAAGCAGAATAAACGTAAGGTCAAGTTTCCTTGCAAGATATGCAAGGACGATCACCTCACTTACTTGCGCCCTAGAATGGATGAAGCTTTGAAGTTCATAGCACAGGGCCCAACTGTGTTAACGAACCCTTTACCGCATAACCAGAATATGAACTCAAAGTCCCATGATCAATCTAGTGATGAATATCCAACTGAAACTAGTGGTTGTGGGTGCATTAATATGGTCCGTGCTGTGAAAGATTATACTTCGTCACAACCCAACCCAGGTAAAGAACCCGATCCACCAGGAACCCCTTTGCGCATTGAGAAACCTGCGGATAAACCTGAGGCTACACCTCGCATTCCTAAGAGGGTACTTAAGTGTTCGAGGCATAACCCAAATGCCCGAGCCGCCCAGAATTATTCAGTTGTCGAGGAATTGGGCCATACTCCTTGTGCGATCTCTGCATTGGAAGTGCTTCAGAGTTGTCCGTCGCAAAGGAAGGATTTTCTTTCCTCTCTTGATGTGAATGGTGATGATTCTTCCTCAGTGATCAAATTTGAAACTGCAGGACATCAGCCTCACTTTCCCTACTATGTGTCCCTTTTGGTGCATGTAGAATGTCTTAATATGAGCGTCAAGCATAATGTGATTGACGAGGGCGCTGCTGCTTCTATGATGTCTTTGTATTGTTGGAAGGGTCTCGGTTCTCCTGAGTTGTCAAAATATATGACCATGTTAACTAATTTTGATGGGAGATTGTTTAGGCAGCATGGTATCCTTCCTTCCCTTAAAGTCCATTTGGGAGGGAAGACCGTTGTGATAGAGGTTGAGGTGGTTGATGCACCCCTTGACTACAATCTCTTACTGGGAAGGAACTGGATGTATAGTATGCAAACCGTTGCGTCTTCCATGTTTCGCGTTGTATGCTTTCCACATAACGGGAAGATTGTGATGATTGATCAAATGGAATTCAAGAATCCACCTGTTACTGCATCTTTGGGAGCTTTGGTTCCGAAAGTTGAACATTCCCAGCCGGCAACTGGGAGTGTGGGTGTAGGCATGTATCCATCCCTCATGGGAACCTTTAGTTGTCCTGCACCCATCCTCATGATAGGATCTAGTTTCGATGGTGCTTCGACGTCTACGAGATCGGTGCCTTTTCGCACAAGTCATATGGGATATCCTTGGATTCTTCCTTCACCAAATCCTTTGAGTGAGGCCATTGAGATGAGCATGCCATTGCCTACAGTGATGATAGCTTACCAAGACAATCTCCAGTCTGCTGTAGAGCCTTTTTCTTCCTCTTTGCGGATGGAGGAGGAAGACCCCTATGTGCTACCGGCATGGGAATTACAGTCTTCTCATGCCCACGACTACCTTGATACAGTTTTCCCTTCAGATGAAGTGATTATCGAGGCTATGTCGGGAGTTGAGCCACCATGGGAGGAACTTCATCATAGATCATACTTCCTTCCAGAGCTTGACCTTTTGGAGCATGAGGATTATAGGGAGATTCTTAGTCAGAAAGTTGGTAGACCTATGGTTCCATTAAGCTCTCCTGGCCTGATGGTTGATGGAAACATGGTGAACATATCGTCAACATTTCTCGCAATCTTGGTACAATTGAGAATGTCTACATTGGGGTGGATTGTTCCCAAGATGAGATTCGGGAGTATACAGAGCTATTCAAGGAATTTCGTGATATTTTTTCTTGGTCTTATGATGAGATTCTAGGGATTGACCCTCGGATTGTCGAACATGAAATTAAGAATTACCCCAACGCTAATCCTGTTCAACAGCATTTACGTGCAGTAAATCCTAGGAAAGCACCCACCATAAAGGTAGAGATAGAGAAGCTATTGAAAGCTAGTTTCATCTATCCCATTCCCTTGATGGAGTGGGTTTCAAACCCCATTCTGGTGGATAAGAAGCAGGGAGCGATCCATATATGCACTGATTTCTGTGATTTAAATCATGCCTGTCCTAAGGATAACTTCCCCACACCATTTATAGATCAGATTTTGGATGAGTGTGCAGGTAGAGAGGTGTTCTCCTTTATGGACGGCTTTTCCGAGTATAATCAGATCCAAATTAAACTTGAGGACCAACACAAGACCGCATTTATTTGTCCTTGGGGAACATTTGCGTATCGAAAAATGCCTTTCGTCCTTAAAAACACCGGAGCTACGTTTCAGCGGGAAATGACCTTGATCTTCTACGATCTCAGGTCTATCATTGAAGTATTTTTGGATGATCTCGCTGCTCATTCTCGCATGAGGATGCGTCATTCTTATCACTTGAGATTGGTGTTCGAAAGGTGCCGGCACTATGCTATTAGATTAAACCCTCATAAGTGCATATTTTGCATGAATTCAAGTCGTTTGTTAGGATTCATCGTTTCAAAAAAGGGTATAAGAGTCGACCCTTTGAAGGTGGAGGCAATACTCTAGTTGTCTCCCCCGCGCAATATTCATCATCTTCAGTGTTTGCAAGGCATGGAAAACTTTCTACGAAGATTTGTTGTCAATTTTTTCAATTTGACTAGAGGTTTCATGCATCTCCTAAAGAAGGATACTCCCTTTGAATGGGATGAGCGAGCCCAGGAGTCCTTCGATGCACTTAAGCGAGCCCTAGCATTGGCCCCGGTGACTAGTCCTCCCGATTATAGCCGTGATTTCCTATTATATGTGGCCGTGTCTTTAGAGATGATTGGTATGGTTTTGGTTCAAGAGGATGAGGAGCTCCAAGAGCATGTAATATATTATTTGAGCTGAAACCTTATTGATGCAGAGATTCAGTGTTCTCATGTTGAGAAGCTTGCTTAGCTACCATACGTGCGGTGCAGCGTTTGAGACATTATATTCTCCTTCGCCAGACCTTGGTTTTGGCCCATGTCAATCCATTTCAATTCGTCCTCACACGTAGGATGATTGGGGGAAAGTGTAATAAATGGATTGTCATCCTGCAAGAGTTTGATCTCGAATTTGTTTCGGCAAAATCGAAGAAATATTTAATCTTTGCAGAGCTCATATCGGATTTTCCGAGCGAGGCCGAGGAGTTGGTATGTGAAGATACATTCATTGATGAACACATTTTCTTAATCTCAATGGCTGACCCATGGTATGGGGATATCATAGTATATATACAAACACAGAGGACCCCTACTCACCTCTCGCGAGATGAACGACGACGATTATGTCACGTTTCCAAGAACTACCTCATAGTGGAAAATACTTTGTACCACCATGGAGTAGATTCCCTTTTACGACGTTGTTTAACTCATGATGAGGCTGAGGTAGTGCTTAATGATTTCCATGGAGGGGCGTGTGGTGGTCATTTATCTAGGCTTTCTATAGCTCAAAAGATTTTGAGAGCGGGTTATTTCTAGCCATCGATCTTCAAGGATTGTATTGAAGCGGTCAAGTGGTGCCACCCTTGCCAAGTGTTCACATGTAATATGCACTCGAAACCTGCCCCGTTACACGCTATTATCACCGCTAGTCCCTTCACCAAATGGGGGCTCAATTTTATGGATTGCAACCCAGCTTTGGCTGGAGGGCACCATCAAATCATAGTGGCTATTGATTACTTCACGAAATGGGCTGAGGCAATGCCTACAGTAAAATATGACGGTGAGACAACCACTCACTTTGTATTCAACCAAATCATTACTCAGTTCGGGATTTCGAGAGATCTTGTCACTAACCATGGCTCACACTTTCAGAACCGTATGATGGAAGAGTTGGCATCCAAGTTAGGGTATAAGCAAGAGCACTCCTCTTCTTACTATCCTCAAGCGAATGGACAGGTTGAAGTTGTGAATAAATCACTTAAGTCCATTCTCCAACGAACCATCGCACAAAGCAAGACAAATTGGCATATTATGTTGTACCCTGCTTTGTGGGCATATCGAACTACGGTTAATACTGCCACTGGTTTTTATCCATATCAGCTTGTACATGGAGTGGAGTTGATATTGCCGGTTGAATGCGAGATTCCTTCGTTGAAGTTAGCCGTGGAACTCTTACCAGACACTTCACCTTTGGAGGAGCATTTGGTTCACCTTGAGCAACTCGATGAGCAGCGTAGAGATGCCTTGGTGACTCTAGAGATTAATAAGCGTCGCGTAAAGGCCCAATACGATAAGTCTATCTGTCTGAGAGTGTTTAGTGAGGGAGACTTGGTCCTTTTGTGGGATCAATCAAAAGAACCCTTGGGGGCAGGGAAGTTCAATCCTATGTGGCGTGGTCCTTACGTGGTCAAGCGTGTATTAGAGAAGGGTGCCTATGAGTTAGTGGATTACGAAGGGATGACCTTGGAGGAGCCTAGAAATGGGATCTATCTCAAAAAATACTATGCATGATCTTTAGCCAAGGCTTCTTGTTGTATATTATTGTACATATTTTTTGCATAGTTAGGTCTTGTTTATCATGATCGGGTTTGTGATTAGTTTCCGTTTCTTGTGGAAGATGTCAATGGAATCTTCCACCTACATAGGATTTGCGGATGGTGCAAGCCGTCACACTCAACACTTAGCCTCAGCTGCTTGGGTGATTTATACTCCTATGGGTCAAGTACTGTCTTCAGGAGGTGTATGTCTAAGGCCATCTTCCAACAATGTTGTTGAATATAGTGTCATTATTGAGCTTCTACGGGATGCCATTTTGCATGGTGTTCTCTCTCTTGAGGTACGTCTTGATTCATAGTTGGTAGTGTCACAGCTCAATGGTTTGTACCATGTTAGAGATCCGACGTTATTGAGGAGATTCTTATGTGTGAGATTGTTAGAATGGAAATTTGAGAGTATAACATATATACACATTCCAAGAAATTATAATCAAGTTGCTGACTCATATGCTAACTGCGTGTTAGATTGGAATTTGTTTCATTCATCATAAATTAATCATAAACACAATTTTTACACATGTAAATAAATAAACTGATCACCATAAAACTTTTTATATATATCAAAATGTGGTAATACATAGTGTCATAATACAAAATTGGGGCTTTGAAAGCCACCATCATATACACGGTAGTAAAAAATAGATACACTCCTAGGTGTCTAGTCCTGTGGAGGCGGAGGAGGGTTGTGATCATGATATGTCACTACGGCTCTAGCTAGCCACAGGAATAAATGCACCCATTCACATGGTACACCCACCACCTGTCTCTGCATAGCCTTAGGCAAGTCCTCAACTTGCGCCATGGGAACTCTATGAGTCAGTCGCACGAAGTTGGTATGGATGTTTTGGAGCGTTCGCTCCGCATCCACACTGGTGATATTGTCTCCTCTTCCCCTCCGTCTATGACGTGGGAAGCCCTATGGTCGCCGTGGTCCCACATCTACACATGAATGGTAGATGTCATTATGTATTGTCACCCAAAAACATGTCTTTTTGATTCCATATAATCAAGAAAACACAAAAAAATTAAATACTTCAAAAAAATTTAAAAAGAGAGTGAGGGTCGAGATTCGTTACCTATGTCTCCATATGCTGATCCTGGTGGCAATGGCATGTCCGGATCCCCCTGGAAATCTATCCCTGCATAGGGGTAGTCATCTATGGCAACAATTTGTCATCGCCACCATGGAAAAAAGTCAGCTGGATAGGGGTTGGCCACCCTACCACCCCCCAATCTGCACATCGCATCTGCCCAACGTTGTTGGGCCAGATCTCAAACCCCGTGGAGAGGAACATCCATTCTAGGGCTCAATCCTGGAACACGCTCGAAGAAAAACATGCTCAAGATACTGCTGAACCTGAAGCTCCGTATCCTACCTGCCTTACACTCACTGAGCTGATGTTTCATGTTGCTCAGTAGTGAAGTGCTCCAGTCATAGATGGTCGGTCTCATACACTCCACTGCATAGAACATCAGTAGCCGAGAGGCCTGATGGAGTGATGCTAAGCCTACTATCCTACCCAGCGTCAGTAGTATGGCCTTTAGGCCTAGCACCTGTATAGTGTTGGTGGGAACTTGACTCCCCACCTTCTCAGTATCTGGGTAGTAGTATACAGCTATGTACTCATCGATAGTAAGCCCATGACTTGGCCCACCTCGGGAATGAAGGTTCACCATCTCCCCTCGTCTAGATAGACCTGTAATAAAGTAGATATCCTCCACCTCAATGGTGAGGGACATACCGTCTATCTGGAAGGACTCTGAGTCTGGATCCCAATAGTCTACCAGCATCTATAGTAGTCCTGGTTTGGCCCTCAAACCACCTAGGCACCAAAACTTATAGACTCCGCATGCACGTAATACTTGTTGAGCCCTTATGTCGGCCCTTACTGCTTCCTCTAATTCACCATGCTCGCGTTCTTGCCACTCTAGCACCATCCTACATGAGAAATTGACCAAATGTCCATTAGATTCTTGTAAATCCACTTGCATGGTGTCATACGTGGTTGTTTTGAAAACAGCCGCGTATGTACGTGGTTTCCAGCCCCTTTTCCGTATATAGCCAGACCTATACCCAGAAAAAGCTTCGATACCCGCGTGGGTCGCAGCGCTCATGTAGAATTGTCCTTTATAACCTCATTTGACCATGAAAACTTGTAAAAATTGTATTGAAATGGAAGCTAAGAGCATGAGTAAATACCTGGAAAAAACGGTTGTGAATTCCGCCGGCTGGATCTCCTGGAATTTGCAGTTGAAAATCAGAGCTCCAATGGGTAAAAGTTTCAAATGATTTCTATTTTTTACTATTTATAGAAAAATTTTCAAATATTTGAAATTTTTTACCCCCTTTCCTATAGTTTTGACCGTTTCTAACCATTTTGGACCGTTTCTGACATAATTTGTGATGTAGAAGACCGTTTGCAGTGCCGTTTTAGCCTTTGGATTGACCCGTTCGTACTGAACTTAGGTATAATGTCTACATTGGCATATAGGTTAGGTTCACTACTGTTTTCATTTTGCATGACCTTATGACCATGTCACTATATCCTTAGGTACGAACCCACTCTATTATGTCACGGAACCTTCTTGCTACTATAGAAGTGGCATGGTATGAGTGGTAGAGCCTCACCTTACATGGGTACCCTAGTTAGAGCCTTATTTGCATTTGGTGCCCATGCCGATGTTTCTCCCTTTAGGGTGTGGGACTCCGTTGTATAGTATTGCCATGACATTTCACAAGAGCCTCATACTCCTCTTGATCTTATGCTAGCCATGATCCCCCAGACTCCCTTGTATCAAGTTATGGATGCATTATCATGAGTTTTGCATGTCTTATTGAGCTTTATGCCAGCTCCCTTGACATTACGTTTCAGCCATATAGCCCAAGCTTGTCTCATGTCTAGCCATGCAGAGCCTTTCTTTATATCCTTTGCAGCTTGATTCCCTTTTTACCGGGAGGGGACTTTCCCCTGAGTGTCAATATCCTACACATGTATCCTTGCATTGAGCATAGGTATGTTCCACTGCTTGGAACTAGTTTGTTTTCCCTAATGAAACTCGTCTCCTCCTAGTTTTTAACTATAAAGCTAGTTTATTCTTTTTTCAAGCTTTTCAAATAACTGAAAAAGACCAAAAAAATAAAAAAACCAAAAAGCCGGACAAGAAAAGATATTATCTTTGGCAGCTGTCGAGTCGTGTCGCCTTCGAATAGAGCACTGTATATCACATCCATTGGTTGGTTTATAGTTTGACTTAGGAGCTTTACTTGTTATTTGAGTTTATCTCCACCGACTAGTTAAGCTTCCAGTCCCTATGGAGCCTCTGTTGATGCCTCCTATGTCACAGAGATGTCCCAATTTGTATATCGAGTCTATGCTGCCTTCATTCAGTCACCATACACCATTATGCTCTTGTTCAAAGGAAGTTGAAACCTGAGTCGGAAATTCCTCAGTTATCTTGACTTTGCATGTCGGCCATTCCCGATACAATTACTGGTTCGTGCACCTTATGATCGAGTCCTTCCACATTATACAGCCTTGCTGAGTACCTCATGTTGGATGATGAGGGATACCCTAATTCCTTCCTTCCAGCGGATTTCATCCCATCGACTCCAAATCATTTATTCTGGGATTGGAGTCTAGAGTCATTTTGAGTGCCTTGAGACTTGCAGTCATCAGTGGCAGGTTCTCTCGCCATTGATAGTTTTGGGAATACATCAATGTCCCCTGATCGATAGATTCTATCAAGTGTTCGACCTCAACACATTTATTCACACTTGTTAGTTTGCACTCTAATACCTTGATTCCCATTTTCATTATCGGTGGGTGATCTCGCGTCTGTTAACGGTATACATCAATGACCGGTAATCAGACGATGGACTACTATGTTCGACCTTAACACCTCTATTCGCATAGTAGGACATGTACTCGTAGCGGTGTGTGTAGAAGACCTTCAATATTGGTGGCATCCATTATGTACTACCTCCTTGATCATGCCAGTGTTCATGAGATTTCAGCTCTCGTGACTTGTTCTAGTATATGTCAGACATTTCCAGCCACTATGGAGATCTTGATCTATTGTATATCTTCAGCCTTTGTGGAGATCATGGTCCTTTGTATATCTTCATGATGGAGATTCTGATCTATGTATATTGTATGTGGCAATGACCTCATATGTGTTATCATGTTTCATACCTATTCATGGCCATTGTACTCTTATGTATCCAGGACTGCTATATGTATTTGCAGTTATATGCAGAGTTGTATTATGGTATTATGCTTATTGGGTGGCTGGTCTTCCATTTGGGTACCTTCATCACTCCACTTCTGGGATGGATTTATAATGTATTTCAGCCATCGTATAACCCCTCTGATCTCATACATTAGGGGGAATTTGTTATAGCGGATTTCACCACACTAGGTGAATCACACATTATATGGCCTTCCCCTGTCCCTCTGCGGACTCATTAGCCCCTATGGACTACTTTTTGTCTTTTGATGTGTCCTTGATCATCCCTAAAAACATAAGAAAAGTGATATACACAGATTTTACCCTGATAACCGCGTACATATGCTGATATTCTCCCTATAGTCATGTACATCGGGATGTGTGCATAATCCGAATCCTTTTGGAGTGTTCCTTGACTTGGATCCGACTCATATGACTCTTGGCCTTCCATATGCCTTGAGATCGCACAGATTCGACCTTTCAGTATCCCTTTGAAAATCTATATAAGGAACCCCTTGAGACATTGAAAGCATAAGAGAGAATTGAGAGTAACGAAACTATAGTCCATTGTTGCCAGAACTTATGCTTGAGTCTACATCCCTTTGTCCCTTGGAGCACTGTTGTGTTCTTCCCAAGCTTGCCTTTTGCTAGTGAGCTTGCTATCTGACTGATGGAGGATTGAGGTGGTGGAGGCCTGTTGGCCTGATTTTATGAATCAGAGCCAATAAGGAGGTTTTGTCCACACAATCAGCTTAGAGCAGCGTCCAGTATGTTTGGTTTAACAAAACCTCGCAGGTTATGGTCTTGCTACCATCTAGTTTTTCTCTTAAGGAGAACTTAAAAACCAGCAAAATTTAACCTATTCTAATATCTATTCTACCTAAATACCTAAAATATCCTAAGGTTGCTTTCTTAAGGAAAGACTTCGATTTTTGGGGAAGTTTTCTAAATATGAAAACTTCCTTATAGTATGCAGAATGAGTTAACAGTGTTAATTAAACGACAAAATAAAATTTAAAACTAATTAATATATCTATCCTATTTAACCCTATCTCAGCTGAGAGCAATTTGAAACTATATTAGTTATTAATCAAATAACAGAAAACCGAAATGTGATCTAAACGAACATATTTAAATCATAAATAAAGTTATTCTGCTATGTAATAATAGAAATGAAATTTACCCTATAAACACATAGTCAATTTCAACTTCCAAAACTGATTAATAATTAACTATCAAGACAGTCATTTGAATTTGAAATGATGCTTATTTAAAATTCACCGTTAACATACAAATGAAATTTTAAATAAACAGAAAAGTATATCATTAAAACTGATGTTTATAGTGAACACACTAATAAACAAAACCATAATGAAATATTTATTCAACAACTAACTTGAGATGATAAAGTGAGAAAAATATTCAAACATCAATGTGTCACAGCACACAGAGTTCATTTATAAACAGAAGACAACAAACTGAAATATATGTATATATATATATAATCCAAAAATGAAATACCAGTCACAGTATCATTTGCAGATATCCAGTATCATTCATATGAAATCTTCAGCTTCAAGTATGAGGTAGTACTAGCAACAAAATATATTTCATATAAGTTTCTTCACCACTCCATCCTCTCGAGTTCATCAAAACTCATAACTTATATACTACTAAGAGTTGGTTTTTGCAATAAAAGCTACTTGCTACATTATAGGAACTACTAACCAAAAGGGGCATCTAATTACTTCTATTACTAGAAATAGAAATCGACTGGCCTGAGTGGAGCTATCATAGAAAGTTCTTGACCATTGATAAAATTCCATCTGGTAACAAATCAGCCATATCCCCATGCCATCGTATAACCACGTCCTGTATTTCTGGAAAAAGGCGATGATGAGACTTCCTGCATTAAATTCAATCAACGTATCATATTAAAATGAGTTTAACACAGCTAACAAAAATATTTAAAAAATTATAAATGCATGCCTGTTAAATCTCCGATTTTACAGGCATGCAAAATCGAAGTAACCATTACCTGTTATGTTGTGACATAAGAGAAAAGAAAACTATTAAGCCTCGTTATGAAGAGCGACTACTCTTCTAGCTTTGGCCAGTTTAGCCTTCAGCCTGATAATTTTAACATTTTGTTTTTCAATTCTCTCCAGTAGCAGCTGATTTGTGTTTAGTATTGATTTCTTGGATTTCTTGTGTTGATTCTTCTTCATGTTCGCTTTCTTCCATCTATCGATCCATTCTAGCAATTCTTTCCTAAAAGTCTTGTTTTCTTCCTCCAATAAGGTCGTGCTGGACAGACACTGTTTAAGCTTCCCTTTAAATTCTGTGATTTTATCTTGATATACATTACCTAACACCTGTTGCAGAGTTTCGTCCTCTTTAGTTACACGAGGAGAACGAGGACTCTCATAATGCTGATTGTGCAATGGTTCAAGATCAACAGTGTTAACGTTTAATTCTGGTTGATTACCCTCAACCTCACCTGATTGCACATCACTTCCCTGCGCAGTAGCAGAATTCCCTACATCCATTGTGTTAGGGACAAGTATTGGAATATCATCCTCAATATTCACGATTGTCGGTTCAGTAGCTATAGATTTGGAAGTCTGTTGATCGGACCTATATCCTAGAGTTGAATGAAGATTATGCATGCTTCTAGTAACTCTGCGTGAAAACGATAAGTTTTCATAGTTCAACCCTTCCTTGTCACAACAAACCTGAGCCAAATGGTTCAGCTTATGCATAGACTCTTTATCACATTCAGTAGGTTTATCAATTTCATCTTCGGCTAATCCTTCTTTTAATTTTACAGGGTTGTCATCATTTTTACCAGGTTCGGGTTTATCCAACATTTCCCTAGAATCGCAAGGAACTGAAACCCTATCAGCATTTTCATTAATTTCATTATCTATGGGTATATTTACGACCTCTGGCTCCTTAACCTCTGAGCTATTAACCTCAGGATTTATGGCCTTTCGTCTTCTACGAATTCGTGGAGATGGATTAGGCCAGTACTGTGTTGGCCCCAATTTACAGTCAACTAGAAATTTATCCCATGACACGCCTTTAGCAGATAATTGGAATTGTAGTAGAATTTTAATCAACCCATGATGACATAGACTACTGTCAGGGTTATTGAAATTCCTAACAGATTGTGACATTTTATTAAGACTTTGCCAAATATAGAAGGGAAAATTAAGTTTACAACCCTTAACTGCTAACAACAACCGTAAATGATACAAGTGCAAATGGGAATAGCATCCACAGCATGTCACGTACCTTACTAAAATTTCATACTAAACCCTCCATTCAGGCTTTAGGAATTTTACAGGCACGCCTATTCTCAGCTTTGTTTTTTCTGGTAACAGCAATAACAGAGCCAGACACTTCTTCTTGTTGACCATCGTGCCCTTAAACCAACATTCCCCAACCTGTGGAAGTTTCGTGGCTTCAGCAATTTTATCTTCGTTGATGACGAACTCAAAACCCCCAATTCGCACCCTGTCGTCTTCAAAACTCATAGCGAACATTTTAGTGATTTCCACCTGGTGACCATCAAAGCTTCGAAAGAAATGTGCCCATCCCATTTTCTCAAATCTCTTGGCAGCTTCCTGGTTAGCTTCAATCAATTCACACCCTGAAATCTCAAAGCGATTCAAAGGAGACATGGTTTCTCCAGCACTTTCTGGGCTTCGTCGCGAAATGAATGGGGAAGTGAAAATAGAGGGAATAGGTACCCATACACATGACATGATGGATAACCTTCACATGCTTCAAATCTGATCGGAGATCTAATCTCTGAACCGACCATCTTAGCGGGATTTCAGGTAGTGATAAATATTACACTACACCATGACTTATGCCAGTTTACCTATGTTTAACCATGTCTGTTAGTGATCACCACTTAACTTGTTGAACTAGCAATATGAAGCCTGATAGAATCATTATTACGACCATTGATGATTGACAGAGGTTCATAATTAAATGTACAACAGCGTAATTTGAAATGACTGTTAGCATTTAACACTGTCAACACGATATTACCACATGCATACAAATGTCGACTCTATCAAGGGGTGAAGGACGAGTTTTATACCAGCTCATCGATCCAAATGGTTGATCACTTATCAATTTGACACCTGGTTTATTGCATGGCCAGCTAATCCACACAATCATCCCTATTTTAT
>LPNX010804984.1:61810-105656 GCA_001517045.1 Pseudotsuga menziesii
TATGAAACTTATCTGACTATTAAAAGCCAAGTTTTATAATCGAATTTCTTTCAGCTCCAAGATCATTAAATTACCTTTCTTTGATTAAGAGTACCTTCAGAATCAAAGATTCTGAAGGTGCTCTTTCATAATTTTATTTGATACATCAGATAAAGAGCTGGTCTCTCTTCATTTTGTCAAGAAATGAAGAGGTTGTTGCTGGCTGCCAACAAGGCCCAAGTGGGGGATTCAGTTTCTCCGGTTCGCAGACGTGCCGTCAGAGGTTGTCACTTGTAATCTCTGATTTATATTAATAGAAATATCTTTTCCTGTCCATTAATTTGTATTTGAATGAATATTGTATCCACTGGAATATGTCAAATGCTTTTACATTATTGATTATATATGCCAGAATAGATCTAAAACCATGATATATAGTATTCTTGTATTGTTTAGTTGTTGTTGAGGAAGTATACTATCAATTCAAGCTGAATATTGGAAAGCTCAACGGGGATCTACTTCAACCGTCCGGAATAAGGTACGAGGTTCGATCCTTTCATGTTAGACATTTTATTTCTATTACATATTGGGAAAGATAGATTTCTGGAGTCTAGCTGTCTGTTGTGGTACCCCAAGCCATAGGAATTTCTCTCTATAACACCAGTGTCTTAGAATGGAGTCAAATCAAAATGATCAATGTGCTTGCATGTGCTCGGAGTGAATGTTTTGCGATTGCATCATGGTATGTTTTAAGTTAAAATTGAAGTATGAATTGATTAAATTAGGCTAAGGGGGGACTCCAGATATACCCGAGAGTACTTGCAGTATGTCCAAAAACAAAACCTTCACGGCTACCCACAAGGAATATGTGGGATGAAATGGAGTCTCTGGGGCTGTTGTTCGTAACACACCCATTAGGGTGTGACAGAGATTGGCACCCTGAGGTCGCTTTTCAGAAGTTCCCTCTTCCTTTGGGTATTTTGCCACCGCAGAGGTTCGATCGAGGTGTTGAATTTTCACCTGATGGTTTGTCAATTGGGGAGAGTGAGTCCTAATTATGCTAGTCACCCAAGTGCTTTTGATACAACTTGACTGATCGGATGAACCGCAGCCAAGTGCAGAGCATACACACTGGAGTCTTGTAAATTTTAATAAGTTTTAACTAAGTGTTCTTGTTTAAAAGAAAAAGTCCTCCAAGAGCCTCTTTTGATCCAAGTGGATCTCAATTGAGGAATAGAGGAGGGGTTAATTTTAAATTGCTGATAAACAAAATATGAACAATAAAACAACTACACAAATC
Source organism: Pseudotsuga menziesii (assembly GCA_001517045.1). Taxonomy (NCBI): domain Eukaryota; kingdom Viridiplantae; phylum Streptophyta; class Pinopsida; order Pinales; family Pinaceae; genus Pseudotsuga; species Pseudotsuga menziesii. Next base: position 63,090 of record LPNX010804984.1, read on the forward strand.
TGGTTTTCTGATTAATCCTACCACGAATCTCTTTCCCCTTGCGGGCCACTCAGGAAATCGTGGGGTAAGTATTATGATTACTTTGAAATGTAAGATATGGAGTGTGGAATTAAAAAAAAGATCAAGTATACTACCCTACAAATTAGATCAATTCTAGTGAAAAGGAAATAAGCAGAAAATGACGAAAATGGCACCAACACGAATCCCCCCAGGGGGGATGGGGAATGGGCTCGAAAGAGCCTATTCAAAGAATGATTTTATTACAGAGGTTACAATATCAAAGCAATGATAAATCAGTGCTTTATTGGTCCTTATACAGGCTGAAACCAAGATCTTATAGTTATACAAAATTTTTACAAATTCCGTGACAAAAGAGAGACCCCTAGGGGAATTTGAGCGCTCAAAAAGCCACTTTGTACAGCAGCTTCCTTTCTTCTCTATCATACCTACTAAAGGAAATTGAGCATGTTAGAATAACAAATTCCCAAAAGCACTTTAAAATTACATTTGGGTCAGCCTACTTTATCTCAAAAAATAATGAAATTAAACTAGCTAAACCTGACGAAAAAGGAACCAAGGAAAGCAAGCTTTCATTGGGATCTTGTCTTGCTATTTGTGCAGCCAATTAAAATGCACTGATATTGAAGAATATTAAACTTATTGAACATAAAATTAAACTACCTTAACGGCAAGCTATGAATTTTCACTAAATTACTTGCGAAAATAAGGTACTTTAGGCTAGATCTCTCCAGATTGAACTTTATATGCAAAATGAAGCTAAGATATAGAAATTGGAAGGGATATTCCTAATTAGATCTATGTTTTTTTTTCTTGATGAGATAGATCAGATTAATAAGAAGCCTTTAAAGTAACCAGTTTGAGGAAAGTTTAATAATTTTTAGAGAGAAAGGGGAAGAAATGTGCTTGTTGTTGAAGCAGATCTGCTGAGGGAACTTGGTAGAGAAGCACTAAGGGGCATGATATTAGCAATATATACTGGAAATAAATGGAATCAAACCTGAACCATATATCTTCCAGCCATGGCAAACCTATAAGCTACAACACAACTCCTGCAGACAGAACTATCAGATCTGAAGATACATATGAGAAAGTGGTGATACAGTATGCAAATAACCTTATTTAACATATAGGTATTAACTCATTCAAAAATATGCAGAAAATATAAAGTAAGTAAGATTACTTACAATGATCTATCCTTATGATTTCAGAAACCATTCAGGCAAACAATAGTTAAGTGCAAAAAATTGAAAAAATAGCAGTTTCACCTCGAATGCAGCAAGACAATGGCAATCCACACATGAAAGGTACTCCATAATTGAGCCTCCAAAGCTTCTCTTTATTTCAACAAATGAAAATCAGTACATAGTTACAATGGAAATCCCTTTAGTCTAGCTCTAACTAGCTTGGAAGAGGAGGCTATGCCTTGGATATACACAATTTGCAGGCCATCCAGCCCAGGGGGGAACAATTCCTCATGGAATCAAGTGAAATCAATTGATGCAGAGTTCATCAATGCAGAACTGAGGCTGAATTGAGCCTACTTGTCAACCGGGGGCCTGATATGGCTGACACATCAACCCATACACTGACACATCGACCCAAAGAGCATCCAGGAGAGTCCACACATGTGGAGGAGAGAGAGAGGGTGCAATTCCCCATGAATACCACTATAGATTGACTCTGGATCTGATTTGATCCCCTCCTTCAGTCAAGGATTTGTCAGATCCAGTCAATATGCTCTAGATCTGATTGATTTCAGTCAAATCGGTTGAGAATCCATTGATTTATTGATTTTGGATTTGCTCCATTATTCATCAATTTATTAATTAAAATAATCAATAATTGATTTTCGGGGTTTTCTGACATGAGTGATGGAAGATCACTCAAAACTTAGGAAATAGTGGGTCCATGGGTTTACATGGTGCTCTTAGCTTGAAAATGAGCACCTAGATGACTGAAACTGATTATTTGGCCCACTTTTATTACAGACTCAATTTTTCCAATTAAACTATTAAAAATAGCCTAAGTTTTGGAAAAATTAAAATTTAACAAACAACACTGAAAAAACTAAAAAATTGAAAAATTGAAAAACAACTAAGGGGACTTAGACATGTTCATATGACTCAAAAATGATGTCTAGCATGCTTACACATTGACACATAGACTCTAATAACCTCAATAGGCCTAAATTCCAAGCCGACCACCCCAAATTTGGAGGTATGGAGTGAAAAACTCAGAAATTATCAGTCATTTGTTCAACAACCAATAATAACCAAGGGAAAAAACACCCTGGGCTGATCGGATTGACAAATGAAGTCTAAGAGACTGAGTCTTTTACAGACACTATCATGCTAGAACATTTATTACAATTCCCCCATGGGGTATGGACATGTGATATGATACAACAAAGCTTCCCGGAAGCAAGACTGAAGGTCTTTTTGAAGTCCGAACAAGTCAACCCTATCCGATTCACCATGCTCACTTGATAAATAACCACTAAGTACAACTTAGGTGGTAACATTTTGGCTCCAACTGTGGGACGTGTGCTTGATCTGGTCTTTGAGGCAAGGAGAGGATACGAGAACACCAGAATCTCTGGTTTATATACCCTGTAAAAACATCTCAACTTGACAGGAAAAACCTCAGTAGCACAAGTTTTATAAAAAAAACCAAATGAACCATTAAGCTGATTTATTTAAACAAAATAAATGTAACTAACTAAAAGAAGCAAAGTTTTATTATAGCTAAGTATAAAATAGAAATGCAGAAAGTAAATGCTCTCTTTCAAGGAGCTTATTTTCCTACTCTAAGCATGATATAAAATGGGTTAAGTGTAATAAAAAATCGAATGTAACCACCTAATAATTTTATTAATATAAAAAAAAAATTCCTTGTCTTTGGTTACCATCCAAAGGAAGGATACTTTATTCAGAAAATGCAAACCTGCGTGATGATCCAGAAGGGGCAGGATGGATGGGAAATCATAGGCATGAATAATGTTGTCAAACTTCCTCCCAAAATGGTAAGTGCTTGTGCAGGATTCTTCTATCCATGATTGGATAGGGTTGATGTACAAATCGGAATGATGAGGCGGATTGACCATGCCATCATATTGATTGTCAAGGCTTACCGGATGATAATTCACTGTATAAGCCCCAAGCGGCTCCAAGTCATGAGGAAACTCTATATGTGAAGATGATAGTTGAGACTAATATTCTAATAACTGCATCACATCTGTCTTTCCACAACACTTCTTCTCCATGTCTTCATTATTGATACCTTTGTGTGGCTCTGCATGATATGACTCTGAATGATCATATGGATAAACTGCATGCTCCTTTTTCATATCAATGTTTCCCAAGGCCACATGGTCCATGCTCTCTCCTTTAGATATGCCATAGACAAAAAAATTGACAAAACCATCAAAAGTTTCTGGTTCATTATTTTCCACTTTATTCATGTCACAGACTGGTTTTTCCATGAATGTCCAAGACTCCTCATCAACATCTTTGTCAGGGATAAGGGAGTCTTCGTCACTTGTATCATGCTCCAAGCTATTCTTGTCCTCATTTTCATACTCATCTTCTTCAGAGAAAAGTTCACAAGGTAGTGAACCTTCAAGACTATCATCATTATATGGAGAACACATAGGACATCCATCATGTATATTACAGCTTTCATCATAAGTTTTACTATAAGATTCTGCAATGGTTTCATCCTCAGGCTTGTACTGTTTGGATGGTAACAAAAGGTAGGCCTGGCCTACTATGTATATATGATCAGGCTCACTTGAATTTGTTTCCTGATTACTGACCTCGGGAAGTCTATGTTCCATGACTTGATTTGCAACATAACAAGTGCTCTCTTGGTGGAATTGTTCACAAGGCTACACCATGGAATGTTGGATTTTCCTGAAGACTGCATATTCTTATATATTTTCTCGGCCAATTCTTGAGCAGTTTTTAGATCAGCTGGCTCTTTGTCCTTTAACTGGTACCTCAAATCACCAGTGAAAGATTCGATGTAATATATGAGGATGGAGGAATCTTTTGGCTTGATTTCTCTAGGGAGGTCCGCAACCACACGCCTGAACTTAGTATTAAATTCATCAATGGTTTCACTCTCCATCCTCTTTATGTTATGGAGCGCAGCAAGCAGATGTCTTTGTTCTTTCTTTTCCCCCCATTTCTTCTTAAAACCCTCTAGGAATTCACTAAGAGTTTTATATGAACCATCATCTAGGTCGAAGTACCATTCTTCCACATCATCTTCCAAGGATAAAGCAAAGAGCATCATTTTGACATCATCATGGTCATGGGCAGCATCATTGCAATAACTAGCCAGGTACTTTTCAAACTTTCGGAGGTGAGACTTGGCAGTGATGGCATTATTACCCTGAAACATGGGGAGCTCCTTGATAGCATCATTCAGAATGTAATGAGGACTACCTGCTATCTAATAAAAGTCAAGGGGTTTGTAAAATTCCATCATTTATTGATATTAGTGAACATGACTCTCTACAAATATGTGATGGATATTTGAGAGGGATTGGTCTCCTAAATCTTCAAGGTTTCTATGAGAGGTCTGCCTATTCAATCTTTCCCTAATAAACCTTTCGGGATCAGGGAGAGGATTGAATAATTGTCGGCGGTTTCTTCGGGTAGAAATTCTTGAAGGGATGTTAGATAGTGGAGTCGCCAGATGGATCGAGTTTTAATTTTTATGTTTTTTTTTTTTTTAAAGACTTGATCCATCAAAAGTTTTTATCTTTTTAGTTGTTTAGAAAAAAGTTAAGCTAAGTCGTACTCGGGAATAAAAAGTTTTTCCCCAGCAACGGTGCCAAAAAGGTGTTGCCACCTTTTCACACACCTGGGTCACATGGCATAAATCTTCAAGCCACTCGGTGTGTCCTTGGGGGAAAGTATTGAGTCAAGGCTGTCACCTTGTTCTTGACTCCTCCGTTTAGGCTCAACTCCTAACGAAGCCAAGGGGAGTAGACCCTATTAAGTTACTAAGGATGATTTCTTAGTGTGGTGATGTTAAACTGAATCAGTTGTTTAGGAGTTTGAATATTTTAACTATAAACAATTAAAGATGACAAGATACGAATATAAACAAATGAAAGCACAAAGCTGATACACAATATATATATATATAAAGAAAAAATGACCAGTGCCTTAGAATGGAGTCAAATCAAAATGATCAATGTGCTTGCATGTGCTCGGAGTGAATGTTTTGTGATTGCATCTTGGTATGTTTTAAGTTAAAATTGAAGTATGAATTGGTTAAATTAGGCTAAGGGGGGACTCCAGATATACCCGAGAGTACTTGGAGTATGTCCAAAAACAAAACCTTCATGGCTACCCACAAGGAATATGTGGGATGAAATGGAGTCTCTGGGGCTGTTGTTTGTAATGCACCTGTTAGGGTGTGACAGAGATCGGCACCCCGAGGTTGCTTTTCAGAAGTTCCCGCTTCCTTTGGGTATTTTGCCACCACAGAGGTTCGATCGAGGTGTTGTATTTTCACCTGATGGTTTGTTAATTGGGGAGAGTGAGTCCTAATTATGCTATTCACCCAAGTGCTTTTGATACATCTTGAGTGATCGGATGAACCGCAGCTAAGTGCAGAGCATACACACTGGAGTCTTGTAAATTTTAATAAGTTTTAACTAAGTGTTCTTGTTTAAAAGAAAAAAGCATCCAAGAACCTCTTTCGATCCAAGTGGATCTCAATCAGGGAATCAAGGAGGGGTTAATTTTAAATTGCTGATAAACAAAATATGAACAATAAAACAACTACACAAATCTGGTTTTCTGATTAATCCTACCATGAATCTCTTTCCCCTTGCAGGTAACTCGGGAAATCGTGGGGTAAGTATTATGATTACTTTGAAATGTAAGATATGGAGTATGGAATTAACAACAAGATCAAGTATACTACCCTGCAAATAAGATCAATTCTAGTGAAAAGGAAATAAGGAGAAAATGACGAAAATGGCACCAACGCGAACCCCCCCAGGGGGGATGGGGAATGGGCTTGAAAGAGCCTATTCAAAGAATAATTTTATTACAGTGGTTACAATATCAAAGAACTGATAAATCAGTTCTTTATTGGTCCTTATACAGGCTGAAACCAAGATCTTACAGTTATACAAAAATTTTACAAATTTTGTGACAAAAGAGAGACCCCTGGGTGGATTTGAGCGCTCAAAAAGCCACTTCAGACAGCAGCTTCCTTTTTTCCCTGTCATACCTACTAAATGATAGAGAGCATGTTAGAATAACAAATTCCAAAATCACTTTAAGATTACCTTTGGGTCAGCCTACTTTATCTCAAAAAATAATGAAATTAAACTAGCTAAACTAGCAAGCTTTCCTTGGGATCTTGGCTTTCTGTTTGTGCAGCTAATTAAAATGCACTGATATTGCAGAATATTAAACTTATTGAATAGAAAATGAAACTACCTTAACAACAAGCTATGAATTTTCACTAAATTACTTGCGAAAATAAGGTACTTTAGGCTAGATCTCTTCAAATTGAACTTTATATGCAAAATGAAGCTAAGATCTAGAAATTGGAAGGGATATTGCTAATTAGATATATGTGTGTTTTTCTTGATGAGATAGATCAGATTAATAATAATCCTTTAAAGTAACCAGTTTGAGGAAAGTTTAATAATTTTTAAAGGAGAGAAAGGGGAAGAAAGGTTCTTGTTGTTGAAGCAGATCTGCTGGGGGAACTTGGTAGAGAAGCACCGAGGGGCATGATCTTAGAAATCTCTACTGGAAATCAATGGAATCAAACCTGAACCATAGATCTTCCAGCCATGAAAAACTTGTAAGCTACAACACAACTCCTGCAGACAGAACTATCAGATCTGAACATACATATGAGAAAGGGGTGATACAGTATGCAAATAACCTTATATAACATACAAGTATTAACTCATTCAAACATATGTAGCAAATAGAAAGTAAGTAAGCTTACTTACAATGATATATCCTTATGATTTCATAAACCATTCAGGTAGACAATAATTAAGTGCAAAAAATTGAAAAAATAGCAGTTTCACCTCGAATGCAGCAAGACAATGGCAATCCACACATGAAAGGTACTCCACAATTGAGCCTCCAAAGCTTCTCTTTATTTCAACAAATGAAAATCAGTACATAGTTACAATGGCAAGCCCTTCAGTTCAGCTCTAACTAGCTTGGAAGAGGAGGCTGTGCCTTGGATATATACAATCTGCAGGCCATTCACCCCAGGGGGGCACAATTGCTCATGGAATCAAGTGAAATCAACTGATGGAGAGTTCATCAATGCAGAACTGATGCTGAACTGAGCCTAGTTCTCAACCGGGGGCCTGATCTGGCTGACACATCAACCCATACACTGACACATTGGCCCAAAGAGCATCAAGGCGAGTCCACATGTGTGGAGGAGAGAGAGAGAGTGTGAAATTCCCCATGAAGACCACTGTAGATTGACTCTGAATCTGATTTGATCCCCTCCTTCAGTCAAGGATTTGTTAGATCCAGGAAATCTGCTCCAGATCTGATTGATTTCACTAAAATCGGTTGAGAATCCATTGATTTATTGATTTTGGATTTGCTCCATTATTCATCAATTTATTAATTAAAATAATCAATAATTGATTTTTGGGGCTTTCTGACCTGAGTGATGGAAGATCACTCAAAACTTAGGAAATAGTGGGTCCATGGGTTTACATGGTGCTCTTAGCTTGAAAATGAGCACCTACTTGACTGAAACCGATTATTTGGCCCACTTTTATTACAGACTCAATTTTTCCAATTAAACTATTAAAAAATAGCCTAAGTTTTGGAAAAATTAAAATTTAATAAAAAACACTGAAAAAACTAAAAAATTGAAAAATTGACAAACTGACAAACACCTAGGCGGACTTAGACATGTTCATATGACTCAAAAATGATGTCTATCATGCTAACACATTGACACATAGATGCTAATAACCTCAATATTCCTAAATTCGAAGCCAACCACCCCAACTTTGGAGGTATGGAGTGAAAAACTCAGAAATTATCAGTCGTTTGTTCAACAACCAATAATAACCAAGGGAAAAAACACCCTGGGCTGATCGGATTGACAAATGAAGTCTAAGAGACTGAGTCTTTTACAGACACTATCATGCTAGAACATTTATTACAATCCCCCCATGGGGTATGGACATGTGATATGATACAACAAAGCTTCTCGGAAGCAAGACTGAAGGTCTTTTTGAAGTCCGAACAAGTCAACCTTCTCCCGTTCACTAGTCTCACTTGATAAATAACCACTAAGTATAACTTAGGTGGTAACAGTATCTTGATCCACCAGGTCAACCAACAATGCCTCAGGTTATGTTAACCCCGGTGCAACCTATTGCGGTTGAGTCTCACTCTCCACCCGGTCCGCACAAGCCAACCATCACACCCACACTTGCACCACCCCAACCTAAAAGGGCTAGGGGAAAAAACATGAAAGCCACTGTAGAACCACGGCAAGTCCCACCTTGTGCCATCTGCGAACAACAGGTCCATCCAACTCAGAACTACCTTGAAATCCCAGTGATCCATGCGCATCTAGATGCCATTGATAGGAATGAAAACATCCCCATGGTTGAACTCCCAACCACACTAGTAGTCAAAAACAAGGAATTGAGAACAAACCATGCTTGCACCCTTTGCATCTTGTATGGCCATTATTCTCACCATTTCCAAGACTTGCCTGAATTTCAAATGGCTCTCACTGGCCTCCATCAACATTCCCTTGAGTCTAAAATCACCTTAATTGAAGAAGTCCACCCACCACCACCTTCTTTGGACACCATGTCCATTGACATGATGTCTAGTTCTACAAACCCTCTTGTCTCCACCATCACCGACGGTCCATCATACTTGTCTCTTCCATTGTTTCCCCAGCCACATATGCAACCTCAGTTACAAGGGAAACAGTGGGGTTCATTCCCGATCAACATTTTCCTTTTCCTTTTCCTTTTCCCTTTCCTTTTCCTACCATCCGAGATCGTTGGTAAGTCTGTCTTGGTATCCTGAAATCTATAGAATTTCACACTGGGAGATCCTGTGTGGTACCTTAAACCACCTACCCTACCTTTGAGGCCCCAGGATGTGTTGACTCATGTCCATTCAATTGAGATGATGTCGCACCTACCTCTAGGTCCATCAAAGACTCCTCTTATCTCCAGGCCTGCCCCTCTCCCTCCAACAGAGACTGGGGGCAAGGCCACAAAAACCACAACCAACACCATTTACATGATCTCTAACATCAGTTTCCCTTCTGTCTCATCATTCATGGAAGATCCACCTGATCTATCCTGGCACCACTTACACGATGACGGAGATATATGTAAGACTACCTTCAATTTTACCCCATTCCCTTTAAACCATAGTGTGGAATCTGTTCTTCCCATAAAAGATCAAATTTCATGATCCCGCCTTGCCAATGTGCTTTGTCTCGGCAAGGGGACATACACCCTTATTGAATCTGATGGAAAACTCTTGGAGAACCCCTGCAATGGGTTCTACCTTAAGATATTTTATGCTTAACATCACCAATGAGTCACTTCATTTCCTTTTTCTTGGTTTTTCAACGTTTTTCTGAAAAAATCAAAGGCAGCACCATGAACTGCTAGTCAAAAGTCACCCAGAACCTATTCGAGACACCTCTCACACCTCCAGGATCAAATTTCCATTTCCTTATGAGACCATCATGTCATGTTTAATTAGTCAATTTCGGGACCATCTCCCATAAGTCACCTCAAATCACGAGCCATGACATAATGATGCGAGTGTCTATGGATCGGTACTCGTATCACATTGCCCAATCGCAACTCATGCGAGCAATCAGGCCATCGCCCATTAAGGAATGTAATTTTATCTTTTTATTTTTATTTTTACCACATAGGTTGACTTTTCTTTTTACCGCACCCTATGTGGACCTTTGGACCACTGTTCACAAAATGATTTCTTTTCTTGCATGTCTTTGGCATATAAGTGCCCCTGGACTTGCACTCACATCGCATGTAGTCAAGTTCATCCACCGCAACACACACACATGTTCTCCTGACCTCTATCCAAGAGCCACCTCAGTTTGTGTGCCACTACCACACCGTGTCATAGGACTCTACCACAATCTATCCCATGCATGTATTGGTATGTTTGAGAGCCTTCTGCTCCGTCCATACTGTGCAGATGAATTGTGGACCTCTGTCCACCGTCCCAACAAGGGGGCACCACTTGTGCCACCATCGGTTGACCACATTGGAGTTTCCTTTAAGCTCTTTTCTGACTCCTTAAAACAATGAAAAGATCGTTGAGCGCAGCTGCTTCCTTTATTGATCACTAAAGTATAGGAAAGGGTGTCTACATTGTCTCATTTATCTCCTTTTACGGACCATGTAGACCATCTCATGAAAAGGACCTCCTTGGCACACTCAAGAAAATACCATTCCCCTCTGCATACTTTTATGCTTTCTTGGGCAGAGGGGCTTCACTTTACGAAAAAGCTCAGCACCAGTTGTCATTAATCTATTTTCTAGCCATCTCAACAAGAAAAGATCGCTGAGCAAACTTGGTTTCGTTCATGCCCGTAAAAGTGCTTGAATGACCGTCCAGTCAGTATAGGTTTAACCTTTTCTGACCTGATTGGACTACCAATGGTAAAGAAGTCTCTCATCCCCTCCAAGATGGGAGAGCTCTCCTATGTATAATTTTATCCTTTTTCAGGCACAGGAGACTACCAATGAAAAAGAGCCCCCACTAGAGTCTTCTTCGTGCTTTCAGACTCTCTAAAATTGAAAGTACAATTGAGCATTTACCTTCTCAGGCTCACCAAAAATCCACGAGATCGTACCATAATGGTGTCCCTAGACACCACCCCATAGAAAATAGTTTGGCAGCATTCCCACATTGAGTTACCTTTGTTCAGAGTACTCAGCAATGTGTCATCCTTGGATCCCGTCAGTATCAAAAGTGTCCACCTCCTCCAAGTATATCCCATCTGCAGCGACATTCACAGTATTACAACTATGATCCCATTCCCATGAGTCAGTTTCATTTGTTGTCTGGTCCACCCTATCGTCATACTTTGAACAAAGGAAGTTTGAGTCTCCCACTCCCCCCCTGCCCCTGTTCAATTTTTTCCCTTCCCTCCCCTCCCCCCCAGTTCAGTGAGTCAGTCAGCAGATTGCTTCACACCTTTCGGTTTTCCCTCGTGCTCATGGTCAAGGAAACATCATTACCTTGAATAGGGGTAGGTCTCCCTCTATCGATTCCAACACACATATTCCAGAGGATAGACCTAGAGGTCCCTGTACCTTGGTTTCATTAACATCATTGTTGATTTCCTTGGAACACTTGAGAGGAGTCTTTAGTGCCTCTTGGGATGGTTGTTTCTCATGTGCTCAACTTCAACTCCATCATCTCATTGTTGAGATTCATACAGTGTTTGTTCCGCAAAATACTTGGTTGAAGACCCTGGATGTCACCTAACTCTAGCACATTGGTGAGTCCACTCGAGGGACCTAAATAGGTTATGTCCCTTGTGATTTATGGGTTGCGTTGGAGACAGTGTTCAGAAGCCCCAGCAGTGCTTTGATATACCTTTATGATTGATGTAGCATACTTTTACCATAGAGACTCAATCAACAAGTCCACACAGCTATGTACTATATCCAACAGACTATCAGTCATGAAGATATCACATTCCATGAGAATGCCATGGGTCACCAGATCAGTATTGTATTCATCCACACATGGAGGAAACCATCATTGTAACATCAGCTGTATATGATCGGCTGTTGTATTTTTAAAGCATAGATCAAATGATTCTTTTGACATTGTCATGAGCGTGGGAATGCCTACCTCATCCATATACATGTCACACATTTATTTTATCTCACCAATTGATGGGAACCAAATTAATACAAAAACCAAAAGCCACCATGCCCCAGCCCCAGAAGCACCACCTCTCTACAGCAAATCCTATGATGTTTGTCGGCCATACGTTGACCTCCTGCCCTCACACATCAGGGGGCAATCTGTTAACCCAAAAATTCCCCACATAGCTCTCAATGGCCTACACCACCCAAGGACACCACCTCACAACACTCATTTCACTCCATAAGACCTTCCATTTGACCCCCACACCTCCAAAAGAGACCAAGGATGAAGAAAAGGGCTAAAAACCCAAAAAAAGAGCCCAAAATAGACCCCCAAGAGCTAAGGCCTTCAAAAAGGGGCTAAAGTTAGGGTAGAAGGGGATAAAGGCCCAAAAAAGGGGCTAAAGACCTAACCAAGGGCTTAAAACCCTAAAATCCCTTGCAAAAAATATAAAAGGAGGGTGGGGGGTCACTCTCGAAACACTCCTCACTTGCCTATTGTTATGCTGCCCATGGATGCTTTGAGACCTCTTGCTCTCAAATCACCCACTCCCCCTCTCCTCCATCTGCATTTCTCTAAGCCATTACTTCCCAACCAAGAGAGAGGTGCTCCCATGAGCTAGGGCATGGTGGCCCATTTCCACCTAAGTGAGGTATAATCTCTGTTTATGCTTGTTTTATTTGTGTTTATTTTCTAACCCTCATCTTTATTTGTAGGTTTTTCATTAACTTTATTTGCAGGTTTTGGAGGTGGAACCCTAACCTACTGTGTGCAGAGGGGTTCAATAGTTCTTCATCTCCTCTTCTTTTCTGTCATTTTCTCTTAGATGTAGTTTACAATAGCTTCCATTTACTTGTTATTTCTTATATTAGTTTAAATTCAATTCGTAGCTCTGTTTATGCAATATTTCCATTCTGTTTTTACTATTTTCTAAGGGTAGGAACCTATCCTTGTGCCCTATAGGCACAGGGGAGCCATTTTTACCCCTATAGTGAGGAGAAATTATAACTACAACAAGGATTTCTCCCTTACTACAGGGCAGGAATGGCTACCTTCCATCTATAGGACAGAACTATAGCATTCCTGATGGTAATGCAAGAAAAACAAAATGAAACTGAAGCAAAGAGAACAGAAAAAAAAGAAATGGAAACCCTGCACACAAGGTTAAACTCCAGAAACCTGCATACAACCTATTAGAACATAAAATAAACCTGCAAGCAAACTAAGTTAGAAAAACTACAAATAAACATAACATTAAACAAAGCTTATACCTCTTGGTGGAAATGGGCCAACATGCCCTAGCTTGGAGAAGCACCTCTCTCTTGGCAATGGGGGAGCAATGGCTCAAAGGGAAGATGGATGAGAGGGAGTGTGGGTGGCTTGAGAGGAAAATGGTCTCAAGGAATCCATTTGGGCATCATAACAGTATGCAAGGGAGGAATGTTTTGAGAGTGACCCCCACCCCTCTATTTATAGCTTTTTTGGGGTTTTTTAGAGTTTTAAGCCCCTGGTTGAGGCTTTAGCCTCTTTTTTGGGCTTTTAGCCCCTTTCGTCCTATCTTTAGCTCCTTTTTGGGTTTTAAGCTCCTTTGAGGGGGTTTATCCCCTTTTTGGAGGCTTTAGCCCCTATGAGAGCTATTTTGGCTCTTTTTAGGGGATTTTAAGCCCTTTTGCTCATTCTTAAGCCTTTTTGAGGTCATGGGGGTCAAACGGGGTGAAATGAGGGTCATGCATGGGTGTCCTTGGGTGGTGTAGGGAATGTAGAGCTGAGTGAGGTATTTTTTGGGTTAACATATTGCCCCTTGATGTGTGAGGGAAAGAGCTCATCATATGGTCGACGAACATCATAGGTTTTTCTACAGAGAATCGGTGCTTACGGGGCTAGGGCATGGTGGCTTTTGGTTTTTGTATTAATATGGTTCCCATAAATGGGTGAGATACAAATAATGTGTGACATGTATATGGATGAGACAGGCATTCCCATGCTTGTAACAATGTCAAAAGAATAATGTGATCTATGCTCTATAATACAAGAGTTGATCATATACAACTAATGATACATAGTGTTTGTCTCAATGAGAGGCTCAATACAATACTGATCTGAAGAACTGCTACATTGGACCCATGGCATTCTCATGGAATGCTATATCTTCATGACTGATAGCTTGCTGGATCTGAAATGGTACATAGTTGTATGGACTTACTGATTGAGAGTCAGAGTCTCTATGGTACAAGTATGCTGCATCAATCATAAATCTATATAAAATCACTGCTAGGGATTTTGAACACTGTCTCCAATGCAACCAGGAAATAAAAAGGGACATAACCTATTTAGGTCCCTCAAATAGACTCATCAATGTGATAGAGTCAGGTGACATCCAGGGTCTTTGACCAAATACTGCATGGACCAATACCCTGTATGAATCTCAACAGTGCGATGATGTAGTTGGAGTCGAGCACATGAGAAACAACCATCCCGAGAGGCACTAAGGACTCCTCTCAAGTGGTCCGAGGAATTCATCAAGGAGTTTAATGAAACCAAGATACAAGGACCTCTGGGTCTATCCTCTAGAATATGTGTGTTTCCGTCGACAGAGGGAGACCTGCCCCAGGTCAAGGAAATGGTGTTTCCTTCACCAGAAGAGCGAGGGAGATAACCAAAAGATGTGAGACAATCAAAGGACTGACCCACTGAATGGGGGTGTGAAGGGGAAGAGTTGAACAAGGGCAAAGGGAGTGTAGTAGACTCAAACTTCCTTTGTTCAGAGTATGATGGCAGGGCGGATCAGGAAGCAAATGAAATTGACTCATGGGAATGGGATCATAGCTGTAATACTGGAAATGTCACTCTAGATGGGAAATAATTGGGGGAGGTCAACATTTTTGATATTGATGGGGTCCAAGGAAGAGACATTGCAGAGTACTATGAACAAAGGTGACCAAAATTAGGAATGCTACCAAACTATTATCTGTGGGGTAGTGTCTAAAGACACCATTGTGGTACGATCTCGTGGATTTTTGGCGAGCTCGAGAAAGTAAATGCTCGATGGTGCTTTCAATTTTAGAGAGTCTAAAAGCATGAAGAATACTCTAGTAGGGGATATTTTTCATTGGTAGTCTCTTGTGCTTGAAAAAGGATAAAAGTATACATAGGAGAGCTCTCCCATCTTGTAGGGGATGAGAGACTTCTTTACCATTGGTAGTCCAATCAGGTTGGAAAAGGTTAAACCTATACTGATTAGATGATCAATTTAGATACTTTTACAAGTATGAATGAAACCAAGTTTTCTTAGCAATATTTTCTTGATGAGAAGGCTGGAAAAGAGCTTAACAACAACTCATGGTGATCTTTTTCATAAAGTTCGGCCCCTCTTCCTAAGAAAGCATAAAAGTATGCAGAGGGGAACGGTCTTGGCTTGAATATGCCAAGGTGGTCCTTTTCATTTGATGGTCTACATTTCTCGCAAAAGGAGATAAATGAGACGATGTAGACTACCTTTCCTATACTTTAATGAGCGGGAAAGGAAGCAACTACGCTCAACAATCTTTTCATTCTTTTTTAAGAGTCATAAAAGAGCTTAAAAGAAACTCTAGTATGGTCAACCAATCGCGGTGGCATAGGTGGTGCCCCATGTCGGGATGGTGGATAGTGGTCCAAAGGTCATCCACGCAGTATGGATAGAGCAGATGAATCTCAAACATACCAATACATGCACGGGATAGATTGTGGTAGAGGCACCCGAGTCGGTACGGTAGAGGTACGCAAACTGAGGTGTCTCTCGAATAGAGGTCAGGATATTCATGTGTGAATTGTGGTGGATGGACTTGAGTACATATGATATGAGTGCAAGTCCAGAGGTAGTTATATTCAAAAATACATGCAAAGGAAATGATTTGTCTTTCGAAAGATTGTCTGGGGGTCTGCATAAGGTGCGGTGGACGGAGTAGACAGTTTAAAAATTAAAAATGATGTTCCTTACGGGCGGTGGCCTAAGAACACACATGAGTAGTAGTAGGCAAGTGTGATGCAAGTACAGGTCTGTATACACTTGCATCACCATACTTTGGCTCGTAAATTGAGATAACTTATGGGGAGTGGTCCTGAAAATTAGTTGTTAAACATGAGATGATGGTCTCATAAAAACAATAGATGACAAAAATTTGAGCCTGGAGGTGTGAGAGGTGTCTCAAATAGGCTCCAGGTGACTTTGGATTAGTAGCTAATGGTTCTGCTCCTGTCGTGTGGTAAAAAATGTTGAAAAATTAAAAGGAAAAAACTACACTATAAGGGACTCATCAGGCATAGAATCTCTTGAGGTGGATCCTATTGCGTGGCTTCTTCAAGAGTTGGCCATCTGATTCAATGAAGAGGTATGCCCCCTTGCTGAGACGAAGGTCATTGGGAAGGCAAGGTGATGGAATCTAGTCTTTTATGGGAAGAACTAATTCCACACTATGGTTTAAAGGGAATGGGGTAAAACTGGAGGGGGTTTTACAGATCTCTCCATCATCGCATAAGTAGCCATAGGATAGATCAGGTGGATCTTCCATAGCCAATGAGATGGAAGGGAAACTGATGCTAGAGATCATGTAAATGGTATTGGTTGTGGCTTTGGTGGCCTTGCCCCTAGTCTCTATTGTAGGAAGAGGGCTAGTCTTGGAGATGAGATGAGTCTTTGATGGACCTGGAGGCAGGTGCAACATAATATCAATTGGTTGGACATGAGCCAACACATCTTGGGGCCTTAGAGGTAGGGTACGTGGTTCAAGGTACCACATAGGATCTCCTTGTGTGAAATCTTGTAGATTATGGGTTGCCAAGACAGACTTACTCATGATCCTAGATGGTAGGAAAAGGAAAAGGAAATGAAAAAGGAGAAGGATCATGTTGATCAGGAATGAACCCCACTATAGCAGGGATTTCTCCCTTGCTACATGGTAGGAATGGCTACCTTCCGTCTATAGCACGGAAGGGTAGGTTCCTAGTGATGAATGCAAAAAAATGGATAGGAAATGAAATAGAACAGAAATAAAATAAATGGAATGAAACCCCTCTACAAACACGATTAGGGTTTAGCTCCAACAACCTACATACAACTGTTAGAACCAAAATACCTGCAAAAACATGTTAAATAATGAACCTGCAAACAAACAACGGGTTAGATCAAATCAAATAAACAACACAAAATAATAAGTTATACCTTCTCTTGATGGAATGGGCCACCATGCCCTAGCTCAGAGAAGCACCTGTCTTGGAAAGGGGAGCTATGGATCAATGGAAGGATGGAGGAGAGGGAGTGTGGGTGGCTTGAGAGACAAAGGGTC
Source organism: Pseudotsuga menziesii (assembly GCA_001517045.1). NCBI lineage: Eukaryota > Viridiplantae > Streptophyta > Pinopsida > Pinales > Pinaceae > Pseudotsuga > Pseudotsuga menziesii. The sequence goes on from LPNX010804984.1 coordinate 80,356, forward strand.
TCAAGGCATCCACTCAGGCAACATAATAGTATGCAAGGGAGAAGAGTTTTGAGAGTGACCCCCACCCCTCTATTTATAGCTTTTTTTAGGCTTTTTAGGGATTTAAGCCCCTGGTTGGGGCTTTAGCCCCTTTTTTGGGCTTTTAGCTCCTTCCACCCTATCTTTAGCTCCTTTTAGGGTTTTTAGCTCCATTGAGGGGTTTTAGCCCCGTTTTGGAGGCTTTAGCCCCTACAAGTGTTAACCCAAAAAATACCTCACTCAGCTCTACATGGCCTACACCACCCAAGCACACCCATTCACAACTCTCGTAACACCCCATTAGACACCCACACCCTCAAAAAGGCTTAAAAATGAGTAAAATGGCTTAAAAAACCCAAAAAGGAGCCTAAATAACTATCCTATGGGCTAAAGCCTCCAAAAAGGGGCTAAAACCCCTCAAAGGAGCCTAAAACCCTAAAAGGAGCTAAAGTTAGGGCTGAAGGGGCTAAAATCCCAAAAAAGAGGCTAAAGCCCGAACCAAGGGCTTAAAACCATAAAACCCCAAAAAAATCTATAAAATGAGGGTGGGGGGTCACTCTCAAAGGACTCCTCTCTTGCATACTATTATGCTGCCCGTCGATGCCTTGAGGCCTCTTTGCCTCTCAAGCCACCCACATCCCTCTCCCTTCCACTCATCTTCCCCATTGAGCCATAGCTCCTCCATTGCTGAGTTAGATAGGGAGGTGCTTCTTCAAACCAGGGCATGGTGGCCCATTTCACCAAAAGAGAGGTATAACTTAGTTTTATTTATGTGTTTTCTTTGATAGTTTAGTTGTTTTCTTACCATTATTTGTTTGTAGGTTTGATTTCTAACATGTTTTGCAGGTTTATTTTGGTTTAATAGTTGTTTGTAGGTAGCCAAGGTTAAGCCCTAACCTTGTTTGTAGAGGGGCTCATGACCATTCTTTCTTGTTTTTTGCTTTCTGTTTGTTCCATTTTTCTTTCTACATTTTCCACACATAGGAACCTACCCTTTTGTCCTATAGATAGAAGGGATCCATTCCTACCCCTGTAGCAAGGAGAAATCCCTACTATAGAATTGGTGACCATAACAAGTCGATCCCACAAGATCCCTGGTTCAGTTTTTTTTAAATTTCAAATTTTTTCAGTTTATGCCCTAGTTTTTAAAATTTATTGTCAGATCTAGGTTAAATATAGTTTATTTCTAGTTTTTATTGTTTCCAAATCCTCTGCAAGGAAAATCTGAGTCTGTTTGGCCACAGTACAGGTTATTGTCGGCCGGATCTGACTCAGGATCAAAAAAACCCCAATTCTAGAGTAGGTCGCACCTATCAGGCTTGAACATGGGATGAGGTCACTCTTTTAAGGCCCAAAAGTGTGACAAGGTTTCCCTTTCCCCCTCAAAATGTGTGACTTCACTCAGACATCCATACCGCTTCTGTCTGTGAAATCTATCCGACCCCCTCACCTTTTTCTGGAAAAAATCTGCGATCCCCTCGCCGAATTTGACCCGAAACATGCATTTTGTCAATCAGAGGTTAAATTTCAGTTTAATAGGGACTATTAGTGTAGCTTAGTAGCCTTTGTCCAACACAGTAGTTCAATTTCTATTTCTGTTACAATTTACTGCAATTTCATGTACACACAAACTGTAAATTCAAAACAAATTTTAATGGCTTAATGAATATAGCTGAACTAAAATTAACATAAAATTAACAGTCTTGCTTACCCTTCCTCCTCTACGTAGTCATCACCCTTCAGGGTATTCTGGGATAAGATGAATGGCATAGCTTGTATAGTCCTAGGCCCTTCACTGAATATTGTTCTGAACCATTAAAAACGAATGACCTAGAAGGTAGAGGGGGTAGAGAAGTAGGGCTTCTCACGGTGTTAAGCGTCCTCCCTATTGACCAACCTTGCATCCAGGAGGTGACCTATGGATCTATGGATGGGCTTAGTCCCATTGTGTTGATATCCCAGCACCTTTTCTTGGTCTAAGAGGGATATAGGTGTAAGGTAGTCACCTAGTTAGGCCATCAACATTCAGGGTTAAAAATGTATATGTTTACAAATTTCTGATTATTCACTACTTGCACAAAAATGATATGAACTCTATGACATATTCATAAACCACTTGCATCCACTTGATAACAGAAAGACAGAAAAACATATACATTATACCACTAAATCAACCCAACTCAGTTCATGACGCTGAGAGAGCCTTAAAATTTATCAATTTACACTAAGTTCAAAAAATCTGCAGTATTTGAGGACATAAGTCCTTGAATACTTCAACTATGGGAAGTACTTGGGCTCTACCTAGAAACTCATTGTGAGGAGTACCATAGGAACCCCAAAGTAGCTGGATGCTGAGAGGAATTGCCAAGCGAAATAGGCAATGACCCCCACCGATTGAGTAGAAACACCCATGAGGAAAAATCCAAGCACTATCTTCTGGCAGTCTTAATGGCCGAGTGACCACCTATAGCCAATAGGAAGCCATTGAAACCGGGATCTAAATACCATTCCCACCAGTTTGATACAATCTAACGCAATTGATCCCCCATGCTCTTCCTCACGCCTAAGAGGAGAACCACCACCATTTGGGACATTAAACTAACACCGTCGAAACCATTCTTAATGATCTCTCACACCATCAAAAGGCCATATAGCCTATGATTCATATTCAGAATGATATCAGTCTGAACTAGACCTCCATACTACACCATCAAGCCCCATGGCTAGTGCAAACCTAGATCCATTTTTCAGCATACCCATAGCTAGTGGACCCATGTCCACACCACAAATTATCACCAACAACCCAGTAGGTGGCCCCAGCATGGTCATGCAAACTGTGATCAGTCAGTTACCACCATGCATAGGAACCACTCAAGCTGTCCCCCACCTACAACACTCACGGGTAGTGCCCCTTCCATATACACTGTCCCTCCTGTCACATAGGGGGCATTTCCCCTCTTGCCACATAGGGGGGCAGTGGACGTTCCACTTACATTGATCCTACTGTCATACATGGGGGGAATGTCCCCTCCACTCACACTGTCCCTCCCACCACACTTGGGGCCATTGGCCCATCTACAATGGCACAAATAATACCCCAAGCTATGCAGGTAAACTATGCACCTGTAAACCCCACCACTATCGCCGCTCCATCCCACATCAACCTGGGGTCAAACCTTCCTCTCATGGCTTGTCTTAACCTACCAAATTTGGCTCGATTAACTAATGACCCCATTCGCCACCAAGCTTTCTGGCCACCCATGCCAATAAAGCTTCCATCAAACATTCCCAAGTTTGAAGACAATGCAGGGGATTGTCCCCAAAACCACATTATGACATTCCACCTATGGTGCTCATCAAACAACATCGTAGATGCCTCAATCAGGATAATACTATTCCAATGCACCCTTACAGGTGCTGCGGCCAAATGGTACATTGAGCTACCGCAAACCAACTACCCATATTTTAACTCCTTAGCTTTCATGTTCCTATAGTATTTCCAACTCCCCGTCAGATATGATGAGGGGGTGGAGACCTTGCTATCCTGCCGCTAGAGCACTGCGACACATATGACCGACCACATCCACGAGTGGCAGTGATGTCGCAGCTTGTGTAAAATCCAACTTGACGACAAGATATTCTTGGATTGGTTCCTCAAGACCTTAATCCCGCCCATAGCAAAGGACGTTGCATCTGAATGTCCCCAATCTAAAGAAGAGGACATACTGAAATCCCAATAGTTTGACCTAATATACACTCAGTCTAGATACCTGTACAGCGTCATTCCAGACGCTCCCCATCCAAGTACCTCCTACTGGGATGCACTAGGGGAATCCCATGCTACAGATGGCATCATAGGCTCAGTCTCCCAGCAGCCATAGCATCGTCTGACACCACCTATAGCTCCACTGTAAGCAAGAAATACTGCTAGTGTTTCTTACCAGAACCAAACTCTGGAGTATGCCAAAATGATGTCCCGGTTCGGAGCAACAACTTCCTATGTACAACTTGCACCACCGCAACAGGCTCAAGCCATAGCTTTGCCAACAAAATAGTATGTGGGGAAAATTCCCACATTTGTGGCACCTCCACCCTCAAAAATATACTATGCACCACCAGTGTAACTAGTTCAAGCCCCCGCCCCTGCTCCACCTGCTCTGTTGGGACAAGTGTTCGTACAACAAAAACGTCCCAACTAGCCTGTCCCCAATAATCAACAAGGGAAAGCTAGAAATAATTTTCCTCGGAACCAAGGCAATAACCAACCATAGGGAGGTAGTTAACAACCAAACCCTCCCAACAATTCCATGGCAAACCGACTAGCCCAAAACCCCCACGACCAAACGCACCAAGACCCAATGCCCCATTACACACAAACCAACTGTGCACACTCTATGAGGTCTATGGGCACTACACATTTGAGTGTCCCCTCATGGGTCACGCTAAGTAGGCCATTCAGAACAAGGCCCAACAGGCTGCCAACATGACAAACCAAGCCCAACCCAACTTGGCACCACAAGGACCTCCGCCTATGGTGCTTCAAAACCCACTACTAGTTCAAGGGTTGGTGGCAACCGGACCTCCTCCCCAAGGAAACCCCAATGCTCTAAGGGCACCTCCCATAGTTGAAATAGGTGTCCACCACCTGCTAGCCATGATGACTGAAGAGGCTAACCTACAAACCAGACAGAATTAGTACGAAACCACCACTGAACCCACTGACACATCAATGACATCTACGTCCAAATTGGTTAATGCACCTCTTCAGTTATCCCCTTCCCCCCTGCTTCATATGTATATTTGCCAATAATAACATAGCCAGAGTTGTGGCCAGCTATAGCATCATGGATGATTCAGCCCAAACACCAATGGCCATGTCCGCTCTGAAGGTACTTAAAACATGCAAACGTAGTGGAAATCCTTATTAGCCACCCTTGGGGCAGTAGACCCCTCTGAATCCAAGTTGATCACATTTGACATAAAGAATAGAGAACCATGCATGGCATCCACCATCGCCTTCCAAATTTTGGTGTCTATCTAGAACCTGGTTGTGCACCGGTGCATAGTGGATGAGGGGGCATCCACATGTGTTATGTCTACCCTAGTCTGGCAGAAACTGAGATCCCCAATTCTACAACCACCTCCATAACTCTACGGGCTTATGATGGAATTCCTACCAAATCCCAAGAAATCCTCCCCCATGTCCCCATCACATCAACCAGGAAGACAGTGCTGATTGACATAGAGGTTGTCAATTCCCAACTGGACTATAACCTTCTCCTCAGGAGAAGTTGTATGTATTCCATGAGAGCAATCGCATCAACTATCTTCTGTCTCATGATGTTCCCCCACAAAGGGAACATTTTTATGGTTGATCAACTCACTTATCATGATCTGTAAGGGTTAACGACACCCGCCAATGTTATCCCTACCATCACCACCATTGAGCTACAAGGGATGACCACACACGCCAATGTCATCCCTGTAATCAACACCATGGTTGAAAATACACCATCCTCCCCATTGTTGAATGTGGGCCCTGGGTTGTTTGCTGATACCACCATGACCGCTCGTTTCCCCTTAGTGTCACCACCATCGACAAAAAATTAAACTACGGACTTGTGCATGGTCTCGTCCAACACCGCTGAACCCAAACAACAACCGCATCCGCAGCCCCAACCACAACCACAACATTTTCCATAGCCACAACACCAACAACAACTGCAACATCATTCACAGCAGTAGCATTACGTGCAGCCGCAAACACAACTGCACCCCCACATGCAACCATCGAGGAGTTATCTAGGCTTATCTCCATTCCATATGATTCCCTTCCTTTTTCCCCAACCTGGTGTCATGAGCAAGCCAGTAATGGCCACCTTAATCCTACCCAACTTTACATTGGGAATTTTGGTGTGGTATCTTGATCCACCAGCTCAACCACCAATGCCCTAGGTTATTTTAACCCTGGTGTATCCCATTGTGGTTGAGTCTCACCCTCCAATCGGCCTGCAAAAGCCAACTACTACACCCACACCCGCACCACCCCACCCAAAGAGGGACAGAGGAAAGAATTCCAAAGCTACTACAAAACCTCGGTAGATCCCACCTTGCGTTGTCTGCGAACAACAAGGCCATCCAACTTAGAACTGCCCTGAGATCCCAATGATCTGTGTGCATTTGGATGCCATGGATATAAACAAAAACTTCCCCATGGTTGAGCTTCCAAGCATGCTAGTAGCAAGAAACAAGGCATTGAGAACAAACCATGCTTGCACCTTCTCCATTTTTTATGGACATTACTCTCACCATTGTCAAGACTTTCCCAAATTTTGAATGGATCTAGCTGACCTTTGTCAACATTCCCTTGAGTCTGTGATCACCTTGATCGAAGAAGTTCACCCCCCACCGCCATCTTCAGACACCATGTCCATTTACATGATCTCCAATTCAACTAAACTGCTTATATCCCCCTCCAACAATGGTCCATCAGACCTGTCTCTTCATTGCTTCCGCAATGATGAGGAGATACTCAAAGCTCTGACTGCCCTGGAATACCCATGGGATGACATGCACCATCACTCTTCTTCCTCCCTGAAGAACTTGTGTCGTAGTCTGACCAGTTTTATGTGGAGACCAAATATTTCATCTAGGGAAAAGTCATTTGGTTCAAGAACCCCATCCTAGCACTAGACGCCTTCGAAGAAAGGAATCATGGCTAGCATTTCACCCACCATCAAAATCGACATCTCAACTAATTCTGAGATTGTTGAAGAAATAATGTTGGGGGCATCTTGCTCCCTGGAAGAGGTCGCTGCCTACAAATCTCTCTTCCAAGAATTCCACAATATCTTCGCCTGGTCTTACACTGAAATTCCTGGCTTGGATCCATCCATCATGGAAGACCACATTGACACATGGCCCGATGTGGCACCCATATGCCAAAAACAATGGCCAATCCATCGATACAAAGTGGCCGCGGATAAATCCAAGATAGAGAAGCTACGCACTACCGGCTTCATCTACCCCATTGCGTACACCACTTGGGTTTCTAATCATGTTCCCATGAATTAAAAATAGGGTACCATTCACATTTGCACAAAATTCTATGACCTCAATGGGGCATGTCGCAAAGACAACTTCTCCACACCTTTCATCGATTAGATTATCGATGCATGCGCCGGACATGAAGTATTTTCCTTCATGGACAGATTTTCTTGATATAACCAAGTCTATATTTGGAAAAAACACCATTATAAGATGGAATTCACAACCCCATGGGGAACATTTTTGTATCGATTCATTCCCTTTCGCCTGAAAAATGCTGGAGCCACCTTCCAGCACACCATGACACACTGCTTCCACAAACTCGTTCACATTATGTTGGTTTGTCTCAACAACCTCATCGCGCGATCATAGAAGCAAACCTAACACATAGATTACTTGTGACAAGTATTCCTATGATTTTGCAAGTATGAAATCCACTTGAACCCCTTCAAGTGTGCTTTCTGTGTCCCAACGGGCCATCTCCTAGGGTTTATCGTGTCACAAAAAGGAATGAACGCTGATCCCCAGAAAGTCCAAACGAATTTCCCTCTAATGTCACCCCTTTAAGTGATGACAGTACAACTTGTATTATAGTCTTTCTCCCTTTTTTTTTACACATTTTTCAAAAGTGATTCTTATGTATCGTTTTCTTTCATTGCTCCAGATGGAGCACACCTCAAACTGGTATATGGGATTTGCTGATGGAGCAAGTAGATGGTCTCTGAACCTCGCCTCGGTTGCATGGGTCATCTACTCCCCATTGCACAAGTTGATCCACATCAACGGAATATGCATGGGCACCGCAACCAACAGCCAGGATAAATATGATGGTGTCAATGGCCTCTTGGTCATCGCTCTCTAGTTAGGCATTCACCATCTTGATGTCTTCTTAGACTCCCAACTGCTTGTTTCTCAGTTGAACAACTACTATCGAGTATGTGACCGCTGCCTCTTTAGAAAACTCCCACGTACTAAACAGATGATTAGAGAATTTGAATCCATCACATTCACACATGTTCCTAGAAACCTCAATAGTGTTGCGGATCAAATGGCTAATGATATCCTAAATTGGCACATTCATAATCGCATATAGGAAACATACAACCACAACATCATGCATAATCATATTTAAAAAATTCACATACAAATGTAATAATACATCACATAGGCATTTGCATTCCACATCATCATAAAAAGACTCACACATATAAAAGCACATCCACGTGCATCAATATATATATATATATATATAAATAGATCAGTCACATGTCCAAAACATGTCCAATACAAAATGAGAAGCCACGTATGCTTTCTCACCAGGATATACATAGTGACACAAAAACTCCTAAGTGCACCAACGCACTAGGGGCAGCCCTAGTAGGTTGCTAATATGACTTAGACTCATCATCTGACTCAGTATCATCATCTTCCTCAGAGGACTCATCCTTGGTAGGAATATCACCTCTCGTCGCCAGACGAAAGTGCTCACAGGCCATAGACATCCTCCTCATCACACCAGTCCACTCTAGAGGAAGGCTATGAATAGAGGCAATCATCTTAGTACTTAGATGCTGCCAACCATCATCTAAGACCCTAGTAGCAAGACACTCCAAATGTGGCAGCACTCTATCCCTCTCGCGCCATCGCCTGCAAGGTTTCCCAGAAGGAACCTCCATAGGAGCTATGGTAACCACCCACCTCCGATGTTTAGGTGGAGAATGGGGGCCAATATCTACGTACACAAACAAGGACACCATCAGTCCACATATCTCAACATACAAACTATCAACCAGCTCAACTACACTATGTATAAAGATGAACATAAAAACATCACAAATACATACCAGTTGGTCCCCATGCCTAGCTAGGAGGTCGGGGCATCTCGGGGTCTCCATGGTAGTCCATACCTGCATACGGGAACTCCTCAATCACTACTGGAAGTTGACACCACTACTCTAATAGCTCCTCATTAACTAAGTGGCCCACTCTACCACCACCCTCTCGGATCATCATCTGACACCATTGGCACATCTGTGGCTCCCTTGGACCACTATCCTCCACATCTCGGTGAGGACGTAGTATAGGTACTTTCTCAAAAAATAAAGCACACAGGAAGGAGCCAAAACAAAATCCTACCCTATATTTCCTCGACTTCTTCAGCTGACACTAAATAGCCTGAAGATACATATGGCCCCATCCATAGTATGTTCCCCCTATAGCATGCTCTACTAGCTGAAGCTTCCCTCCAGAGATCTTGTGGCTCCCCATGGAACCCAAGATATGTAGCAATAATTTCACCACCGCCTGTGTTGACAAATCCTTGATGTAACACATCAAGATATAGGAGCCATGCACATACACCATAGCATAATAGTTCCTATTGCACAACTCCTCCAATGTCTCCCCCGAGGGAACACCGAGGCCAAGTCACCAACCAATCCGAACATAGGGAGCCCAGTAAGGAAGTATACATCCGCTAGTGTGTTATCAATCCACTGGCCCTAAAAGAGGAAGAACTCCTCCTCAACATCCCAAAAACTCACCAATGTTTGAAGCAACAAACTCAAGCTCTTCATGAGGGGTATCCTCATGAAATTCAGCAATCCGCAATGGGCCAATGTATCTCTCACATTCCCTTCTTGTAATGATTCCTCCTAGAGGTATTTCCAGTCTTTCTCTTGCAACTTGATCTCATCCATCCTACACAAGCAAAAACCCTGATGTTAGCCACAACTATCATCAAAAAACACCCAATAAAGGCCAAGTCACACCTATTTGGGAAAAATGAGCGACCAAGTCGCTCAAAAATACCCCACAAATGCAACTAGGTTGCACCTTTTCCTTCAAAAAGAGCGACTTGCCTCCATGAAACCCCAAACTGCTCATGGAGGGCCTATGGGCAACGAAATCCAGAAAGTAAACCACCAAAAAGATGAGATTCAGCGAGACCTCTTACCTGCAAGTCATGGCACTTGAAACTATTAGTCGGATCAAGAGAAATTAGCAAATGAAGATTTAGGGCCCACCTCTCCAACTCCACAGTGAACAGTGACAATGACACCTCACTAAGTGGACCCCACTCTTATACAGGCCCCATTTGACCTAATTTATTTTGATCAACATAACAGGACCATACAGACTTTGTTTGAGACACCGTTCACACCACTGGTTTCAGAATTCTTCCCTCTATCCCTTCATGAGAACATTGTATCATGTTTAATAAATAAATTTCAGGACCATTTCCCACAAGTCACCTCAATTTACGAGCCATGACATGACAATGCAAGTGTCTATGGACCTGTACTTGTATCACACTTCCCGACCACTACTCATACAAGTCTTCTGGCCACCACCCATTAAGGTCCCTCAAATAGACTCATCAATGTGCTAGAGTCAGGGGACATCCGGGGTCTTTGACCAAATACTGTATGGATCAATACCCTGTATGAATCTCAACGCTACGATGATGTAGTTGGAGCCGAGCACGTGAGAAACAACCATCTAGAGAGGCACTAAGGACTCCTCTCAACTGGTCCGAGGAACTCATCAATGAGGTTAATGAAACCAAGATACAGGTACCTCTAGTTCTATCCTCTAGAATATGTGTGTTTTCGTCGACAGAGGGGGACCTACCCTAGGTCAAGGCAATGGTGTTTCCTTGACCAGAAGCGCAAGGGAGATAGCTGAAATATGTGAGACAATCTGTAGACTGACCCACTGAATGGGGGGGGGAGGGTGAAGGGAAAGAGTTGAACAGGGGCAGGAGGAGTGTAGTAGACTCAAACTTCCTTTATTCATAGTATGATGATAGGGAGGACTAGGCAGTGAATGAAACTAACTCATGGGAATGGGATCATAGCTGTAATACTGGGAATGTCACTATAGATGGGAAATACTTGGGGGAGGTGGACACTTTTGATATTGATGGGATCGAAGGAAGACACATTGTAGAGTACTCTGAACCAAGGTGACCCAACATGGGAATGCTACCAAACTATTTTCTGTGGGGTGGTGTCTAGAGACACCGTTGGGGTAGGATCTCGTGGATTTTTGGCGAGCTCAAGAAAGTAAATGCTCTATGGTGCTTTCAATTTTAGAGAGTCTGAAAGCATGAAGATGAGTCCAGTGGGGGATGTTTTTTGTTGGTAGTCTCCTGTTAACCCAAAAAATCCCTCGCTCAGCTCTACATGGCCTACACCACCCAAGGACACCCATTCACGACCCTCGTAACACCCCATTAGAACCCCACATCCTAAAAAAGGCTTAAAAATGAGTAAAAGGGCTTAAAAACCCCAAAAAGGAGCCTAAATAACTCTCTTATGGGATAAAGACTCCAAAAAGGGGCTAAAACCCCTAAAAGGAGCCAAAAACCCTAAAAGGAACTAAATTTAGGGCGCAAGGGGCTAAAGCCCTGACCAAGGGCTTAAAACCCTAAAAGTCCCCAAGAAAGCTATAAAAGGAGGGTGGGGGGTCACTCTCAAACAAATCCTCTCTTGCATACTGTTATGCTTCCCATGGATGCCTTGAGACTATTTGCCTCTCAAGCCACCCACATCCCCCTCTCTTCCACTCATCTTCCCCATTGAGCCACAGCTCCTACATTGCTGAGTCAGATAGAGAGGTGCTTCTTCCAGCGAGGGCATGGTGGCCCATTGCACTAAAGAAGAGGTATACTTGTGTGTTTTATTTCATTTCTTTGCTTTTATTTAACCCATAACTTGTTTGCAGGTTTTCATATTCTTCTTGCAGGTTTATTTCTAACATGTTTTACAGGTTTATTGTAGCTTAATAGTTGTTTACAGGTAGCCAAGGCGAATCCCTAACCTTGTTTGCAGAGGGGCTCACGGTCATTTTCTTTCTGTAATCTACTTTCCTTTCTGTCTAATTTCTTTACTACATTTTCCACATGTAGGAACCTTCCCTTCTGTCCTATAGATAGAAGGGAGCCATTCCTACCCCTGTAGCAAGGAGAAATCCCTGCTACATCTCCTATGCCTGAAAAAGGATAAAAGTATACATAGGAGAGCTCACCCATCCTATAGGGGATGAGAGACTTCATTACTGTTGGTAGTCCAATCAGGCCGAAAAAGGTTAAACCTATACTGACTGGATGATATTTTAGATACTTTTATGAGCATGAATGAAACCAAGTTTGCTTGACAATATTTTCTTGATGAGAAGGATGGAAAAGAGCTTAACGACAACCCATGGTGAGCTTTTTCATAAAGTTTGGCCCCTCTGCCTGAGAAAGCATAAAAGTATGTAGAGGGGAACGGTCTTGGCTTCAATATGCCAAGGTCATCCTTTTCATTTGATGGTCTACATGGTCTGCAAAAGGAGGTAAATGAGATGATGTAGATGCCCTGTCCTAACCTTTAACAAGCAGGAAAGGAAGTAGCTGTGCTTGGAAATACTTTCATTCTTTTAGGAGTCAGAAAAGAGATTAAAGGAAACTCTAGTATGGTCAATCAATTGTTGTGGCATAGATGGCACCCCATGTCGGGACGGTGGACAGTGGTCCAAGTGTCATCCACTGAGTATGGACAGACCAAGTGGCTCTTAAATATACCAATACATGCACGGGATAGATTAAGGTAGAGGCACACGAGTCGGTGCGGCAGAGGCATACAAACCGAGGTGGCTCTCATACAGAGGTCAGAAGAGCTATGTGTGAGTTATGGTGGATGGAATTGACTACATGCGATGTGGTTGCAAGTTCGGAGGCAGTTATACGCCAAATAAATGCAAGAGAAATAATTTGTCTTTTGGACAATGGTCCAGAGATCCACATAAGGTGTGGTGGATGAAGTAGATGGCTATATGCAAAAATAAAAATGATGTTCCTTAACGGGCGGTGGCCTGAGAATCCACATGAGTAGCGGTAGACAAGTGTGATGCAAGTACAGGTCCGTAGACACTTGGATCACCATGATATGGCTTGTAAATCAAGGTAACTTCTAGGAAGCGGTCCTGAAATTTATTTGTTAAACATGAGACGATGGTCTCATAAGGAGATAGAGGATGGAATTCTAAAACCAATGGCATGAACGATGTCTCAAACGGACTCTGTATGGTCCTCTTGTGTTGAACTGGAGAAATTAGGTAGAATAGGGCCTATATAAGGGTGGGGACCACTTTGTGAAGTGTCATTGTCACTGTTCACTATAGAGTTGGAGAGGTGGGCCCTAGATTTTTATTTGCTGATTTCTCCTATTCCGACCGACGGTTTCAAGTTTTGTGACTTGCAGGTAAGAGATCTTGCCAAATATCTTCTTTTTGGTGGTTTACATTCTGCATTTGGTCACCCAGAGGTGCTCCATGAGCCTCTTGGGTTTCATGGAGCCAATTTACAACTTTTAAGGGAAAAAGAGTGACCTGGTCGCTCATTTTTCCCAAACAGGTGTGACCTGGCCTCTAGGTGACATTTTTTTTATGAGAGCAGTGGCTGGCATTTGTGTTTAGCTCGTGCAGGATGGCTGAGATTAAGTGGTGGGAGAGAGACTGTAAAGACCTATGGGAGGCGTCATTGTAGGATGGGAATGTACATGATACACTAACCCATTGTGGTTTACTGAAGTTCATGAGGATACCCCTTATGAAGAGCTTGCGTTTGTTGCTGCAAACGCTGGTGCAATTTTGGGATATTGAGGAGGAGGCATTCCTCTTCTAGGGCTAGCATATTGAGATCATGTTGGTGGATGTGGAATTCCTGATTGGGCTCCCTATGTTGGGAGTTGTTGGTGACTAGGCACCAGTGCTGTCTCGTGGGGAGAAATTGGAGGAGCTATGTGATAGGAATTGTTACGCTACAACGTATGTGCATGGCTCCCACATCTTGATGTGTGACATTGAGGACCTGTTGACATGGGTGGTGGTGACATTACTATTGCCTATATTGGGTTCCATGGGGAGCCACAAGATATCTGGAGGGAAAATTCAGTTTGTAGAGCGTGCTATGGGGGGCACGTACTATGGGTGGGCCCAGATGTATCTTCAGGATGTTTGGTGTTAGCTGAACAATGAGAAGGAATCTAGGGAAGGATTTTGCTTTGGCTCCTTTCTATGTGCTTTATTTTTTGAGAAAGAACTTAATTTGCATCTGTGCTAGGCTGTGCAGGAGAGTGGTCCACAGGAGCCACAGATGCATAGTTGGTGCTAGATGATGGTATGAGATGGTGGTGGTAGAGTGGGCCACTTTTTCACTGAGGAGCTCTTGGATTAGTTGTGTCAGCTTCCAGTGGTCATTAAGGAGTACTCGTATGTGTGTATGAACTATCATGGGGACCCCAAGATGCTCCGACCTGTAGGCCAAGCATGGGGACCAGCTGGTATGTATGTGTGATGTTTTTATATTCATATTTATACATAGTGTAGTTGAGCTGGTTGATAGTTGTATGTTTATACGTGTAGACTAGTGGTGTCCTTGTTTGTTTATGTAGATATTGGTCCCCACCTGCTGCTTGGGTATTAGAGGTGAGTGGTTGCTATGGTGCATGTGGTAGTCCCTGCGGGGAACCCTCATGATGAACTCTTGTTTTTGCTTGTCTAGCACCCTATTCCTAGTTCAAAGCTATATGAGATCAAGTATATTTGACTTTATTTTTTTGTGTTTTGTGCTTGAATATGTGTTTTCAAGGGTAACATTCCAAGATGCTTTAATAGCTGAATTTCTGACATTTCTTATTACTTTATTTATCATTTTAGTGGGTTTCAATTCATAAATGCAACTTTAGTTTTTAGTTAAAAGCTGATCAATTGACAAGCTCTTGTTTCCCACGCAGTGGTTCTTCTGGTTGCTCGATCCAACACTTGTTCTGGCACTTAACAAGCATATGTTGACTGATTCAGATATTTGGGGGATTTTGTTGCCAGAGATAATATCTAGTTCTGCCTCAAATCATTTCCAGGTTGACTATGAGCTACCCGGTGATATTTTGTAGCTTTCATTTGCCTAAGAAATCGTTAGCCTCAATCTTCAGCAATGTATGGATTCCATAAAATATGAATCCAATCTCTTGGTGTATTTTCTGGATTATTGACCAGGATAAGTGTAGATCTTTTAGGAAAGGGTCGACCCTTTTCAATGGTCGACCCATGATGTAGTTCAAGTATAAATATGTTTGAGAAAAACCTAAGGGAACAGAGATGATATCCTGTAAAACTTTAATTTCAAACTAATTAAGTGACTGCTACATTTTATTTTTTAAAAGCTTCAACTTCAGATCTAAAGGTGTTGAAGGCTAGGCCCACCTTCAACTCTTGTTGTCTATATATAGTTTTCTCTTTTCTTTACCACTGTAAATAAAATTATATATCATTTTGTTTCAATACTATTCTTTATATATCAGTGTGTTGATAAATTTCATAGATTCATGGTTGGAAATATGTATTGATGCTTGCGTTGGATTGGCTTACATTATTTGCGTGAACGGGCCTGAGTAATTTTAGTAGATCTGATTCAGTAAACTGTAGGATTGAGTGATAACAAGAATAGTGAAATGTTCCAGATCTAAATGCTCTCTTCCTTCATATTCAGAACTAAATCAGGCTGTGGTATTGGGGATTGGAGGGTTAGAATTCATAGCTAGGAGCTTTCATAGCTCAAAGAGTTTTCAAAGTTTTTAAACATTGTAAGGGTTTGCAGAATTTTTATAGCTTAAAAAGTTTGCAGAGTTTATAACATTCATATGATTTATCAAATAGCGCTTTCAAATTTCATTGTGTATGAATAGTCTTGCTTCCTTCCATTGATGTAAGCAAATTTACATTGTTTATTTTTTATATTTGATGTTTTCTTTTATGTATGTGTATGCTAGTAGTTTGACAAGGTTCAGAATTGAAAATAGATGTGTGTTTATACTGGATTGGTTAGTATGGAAGCAAACCAATTTTTGTTAATGAGCATATAGAAATAGGTTATTTAGTTTAGGGACAATCTCATATTTATTTTCAGATTCAGTTGAATGAATAGAAGGCTTGAAACCAATAGAAAGAGTGGCTAAGCAAGTTCGATTCAAATTCTTTTTCTTCTGTCGGAATATTAAGAATCAAATTGTTAAGTTTTTGGATAGAATTTCTATAGCTTATAGAATTGTTATGGTTTACATAGTTCCCATGATTCACAGAGTTTACGGGTTTTTAAAGAGTTTATAGAATTTATAGGGTTTGTAGATTAGCATTTTTAGAGTTCATAGGTTAGCATAATCAGATTTGTTGTGTAAGGAAGTTGAAGGAATCAACAAAAGGAAGTTATGGTTTATGGATAGTTGATAGTGTATTTTGCTTCTTGTTATCTTCTGAGTTGCTACAGAGGTTTGTTTAAATAGTTCTAACACATTGTTATGATCATAGAGTATTGCTTCTTGCTTGAAAGGAAAATTCATTGCAGCAAGTGTTGTTTGGATAGCATTGAGTAAGGTTCGATAATCTACAAGTTTTTAATGCCGGTGAAAGATTTGTTAGATGTGTGACAAATTTCTATTTGGAGGTGAAAGCAGCTTGAGAATTCTAGCATGTATGGGCAGAGTTGTAGAAGTTATGAGTGGAGTTGAGGGAGATATTACAAGATTGGTTAAATACTATTTTTTGTAGGTAAACTTGAAGATCTCTTTAGTAGTAGGGTTTCCTTCATTGAAGATACTTGATTGCCTGGCTGTTCTTTTGGAAATAGGTTAATATTCAGCATGATTTGAAACTTTTTTGACAAATCTTGTGATTGCAGGTAGCACTTAAAGGATTGACTTCTTTTCTTAAATTACGTCTTGGATGTTCAATAGAATAGTTCATTTTAGGAATTACATTTATAAATGAGTAAATCAAAATTACCCTAGGCATGAGCTTGAAACCATTTTGCCCTGCACACATGGTGTAGTAACTCAAAGTTTACGTGTCCTGGTTGATAATTAAATCGAAGGTAAATTAAGTAGTAATAATTTTACCCAACACCTCATAGGTGATGGCAGGACGTGGATGGACTTCTACCGCATCTAGAGCGACTTGCTCATGGGATCTCTGATGATGGCTGGCAGCATTTAAGCAATGATGTGATTGCTTCTATTCACATCATATGCATGACTTTATATGCAAATGTTCCCCATGGGGTTGTGAACACAGTCTTGTAATGATATTCTTTTTGGATCTGGATTTGGTTATATCCGAAAAACCCATCGATGAAGGAAAAATCCTCATGTCTAGCACATGAATCGATAATCTGATTGATGAAGGGTGTTAGGAAGTTGTCTTTGGGACATGCCCCATTGAGATCATGGAAGTCTATGCAAACAATGATGGTAACCTATTTTTTATTCACGAGAACAAGATTAGAAACCCAAGTAGTGTAGGCAATGGGGTAAATGAAGCCGACTATGTGCAACTTCTCTATCTTGGTTTTGACCGCGACCACTTTCGCAGGATGGATGGGCCATTGATTTTGGCATATAGTGGCCACATCAGGCCATGTGTCGATGTGGTGTTCCACGATGGATGGATCCAACTTGGGAATTTCAGTGTAATACTAAGAAAAGATGTCATGGAATTCTTGGAAGAGAGCTTTGTAGGCAGTGACTTCTTCCGGGGAGCAGGATTCCCCTAGCATGATTTCTTCAACAACCTCGGGATTGGTTGAGATGTTGATTTTGATGGTTGGTGAGATGTTGGCCATGTTCCCTTCTTTGAAGGTGTCTAGTGTCGAAATGGGGTTTTTGAACTAGTCGACTTTCCCATGAATGAAATCTTTGGTTTCCACAAAAAACTGGTTAGACTACGACACAAGTTCTTCGGGGAGAAAGAATGAGCGATGGTGCATGTTGTCCCATGGGTATTCCAGGGCGGTCAAGGATTCAAGTATCTCCTCATCATTGCAGAAGCAATGAAGAGACAGGTCTGATGGACCACCATTGGTGGTGGAGACAATAGGGTCAGTTGAACTGGACATCATGTAAATGGACATGGTGTCGGAAGAAGGAGGTGAGGGGTGAACCTCTTCGATAAGGGTGATCTTAGATTAAAGGGAATGTTGACGGAGGTCGTCTAAAGCCATTCAGAAATTGGGAAAGTCTTAACAGTGGTGAGAATAGTGTCCATACAATCCATAAAGGGTGCAAGAATGGTTTGTTCTCAATGACTTATTTCTCACTATTGGCGCGCTTGGAATTTCAACCACAGGGAGGTTTTTCGTTGTATCCATGGCATCCAAATACCCATGGATCATTGGAATCTTAGGTCAGTTCTAAGTCGGATGGCCCCATTCTTCATAGAGAGCACAAGGTGGGATATATCGAGGCTCTGCAAGAGCTTTTTCATTCTTTCCCCTAGCCCTTTTTGGGTGGGTCAATGCAAGTGTGGGTGTGGTGGTTGGTTTTTTCGAGCTGGGTGGAGGATGAGACTGGACCGCAATGGGTTGCACAGGGGTTAAGACTACCTCGGGCATTAGTGGTTGAGCTGGTGGATCAAGATACCACATGGGAATTCCCAATGTAAAGTTGGGTAGGTTTAGGGTGGCCATTACTGTCTTGCTCATGACACCAGGCGGGGGAAAGAGGAAGGGAATTATATGGACTGGAGAGGAGCCCAGATAACTCCCTGATGGTTTTATGTGGGGGTGAGGTTTTGGTTGTGGCTGCACATAATGCTACAACTATGGATGATGTTGTGACTGCTATTGATGTTTTGGTTGGGGACAGTGTTGTGGTTGCAGTTGGGGCTATGGCTACAATTGTTGTTTGGGTGCAGTGGTGCTAGATGAGAGCATGCATAAGTCCACAGTCTCATTTGGTGTCGGTGGTGGTGACACTAAGGGGAAAGAAGCCATCACGGTGGTATCAAAAAACAACCCAGGGCCCACATTCAACAATGGGGAGGCTGGTATGTTGTCAACCATGGTTTTGACCACAGGGATAACATTCATGTGTGTGGTCATCCCTTGAGGATAATGTTGGCGGGTGCCATTAGCCCTTGTGGATCATGATAAGTCAGTTGGTCAACCATCACAATTTTCTGTTTGTGGGGGAACATCATGAGACAGAAGATAGTTGATGCTACGACTCTCATGGCATACATATAACTTCTTCCAAGGAGAAGGTTATAATCCAATTGAGCACTGAAAACCTCTATGTCAATCAGAAATTTCTTCCTAGCTAATGTGATGGGGACGTGGGGGAGGATTCCTTGGGCTTTAGTGGGATGGCCATAATAAGTCCGCATAGTTGTGGGGGATGGTTGTAGAATTGGGGCTCTAAGTTTCTGTCAAACTAGGGTGGACATAATGCACATGGATGCCCCCTCAACCAATATGCACCAGTGCACAACCAAATTTTGGATAGAGACCTGGATTTGAAAGGAAATGGTTGATGTCATTGACGATTCTCCATTCTCTATTTCGAATGTGAACACCTTGGAGTTAGAGGGGTCTATGGTCCGCTAGCTAGTAAGGCTTTCCACTGCGTTGGGCATGTTTTGAGTACCTCAAGAGCGGACATGCTAGGTAGGTGTTTCGGCCAAATCATCCACGATGCTATAGCTGACAGCAACTCTAGCCGTGGCATTATTGGCAACTTGGTGTATGCGGGGGAACAGGAAAGGGGGTAACTGAAGAGGTGCATTGTCTATTTTAGATGTAGATTCTGCTGATGGGTTAGCAGGTTTGTTGTTGGTTCCGTATTGATTTCGTCTGGTTTGTAGATTGACCTCTTCAGTTGTCATAGCTAGTAGGTGGTGGATGCCTATTTCTACAATGGGAGGTGCCCCCAGAGCTTTGGGATTGGGTTGGGGAGGGGTTGCGGTTGCCACCAATCGTTGGACTGGTAATGGGTTTTGAAGCACCATAGGAGGAGGTCCTTATGATGTTGGGTTGGGTTGGGCTTGGTCTATTGTGTTGGTGGCATGTTGAACCTCATTCCTAATGGCCTGCTCAGTGTGACCTATGAAGGGACACTCAAATGTGTAGTGCTTGTATACCTCACAGAGTGTGCATGGTTGGTTTGTATGTAACGGGGTGTTGCGTCTTGATGCATTTTGTCGCGGAGGATTTCGGGCTAACCAGTTTTCCGTGGCATTATTTGTTGATGTATTTGTAACTTCAGAATGTATTCATTTATGTATCTTATGTATTGTAACCTGATGTTTATTCCATGATGTATCTATTATGTATTTGAGTCATGTTGTCATGCCCCAATGTTCCAATCGGGAGGATCAATAATGTAAACAAGTCATGTCAAGTCATAGTGGGTAACTCTCCAATTGTGTAAGAGTTAAAGTCCCCACAGTTTTGGGGCATTAGGGTTATTAGACACTCCTAGAGATGTCGCCTCTAGTAAGTAATTGTTAAGTGAGGCCGACATGATTGAGTGCACTTCAAGTGAACGAAAGAATATAAATAGAGAGTGAGCCTCTCTATTTATCACACACATCACTCACTCACTCAAGTGTAGCACATAAGTGAGGAAGGAAAGAAACTGGGACTAGACAAGAAGAAGACTACTACTGTCGGGAGTGCATCTTACTATTTTGGGGTTTTACATCTTATGCTGATTCTATCTCTAAGGAAGTTGCGGGGTTTTCTCCATTTATGGTTTCCTCGATCAAAAACACTGTGTTCATTGTCTCTTGTGTTTGATTGTTGTACTTGTTATTCTCTCAGTAAATATCCTAACATAATGCTAGCTTAATGTTGAAAAACTAACATGGTATCAGAGCTAACCTAAGAAGAAGACACTGTGCAACTGCGGGAACTAGGGATTCCTAGTTTGTGGATCTTCCTCCACATATTTTCAGAAAAATTAAGGTGGAACAACTCTCCTCCTTAGGGCGCATCTTTCTGTCGAAATGGAATCCAATTCTGAGGTTTTTTAGTTTTGGACCTATCACTGCGGTCAGAAATTAGGGCTTTTCACAGAAGAGGAATTTTTTAGTGAGCCCAGGCATGGATTGATATCCTCCCCAAAATCAAAGTTAGGGACAAATTTCAAGGCATTTGGGTGGATAGAATTCCGAAAAAGCAAAACCCTAATTTGCTCCTGAACCAGCGCTACAGGATTTCAGCTCAAGTTTTAGATCCGGCATCTTGAACCTGGTAAGATCTAAAATATTTTTTATTTCCATTTGAGGTTCTCATTTAAGATGTCTCATCATACCAGGCTTGATGAAAAGATTGAGGGAGCTGAAAACTTCTGAGCTAGAGGGTATAGGATCTCCTTGGTCCTGGAAGAGAATGAATTAGACTCCTACATCCATGAGGAGGTTCCAGTTCCAGAGGGAGATGAGGCAAAATCCTTACATAAGAAGAAGATGGTTATGGCAAAGAGGATCATTGCTGGTTCTATTAAGGATCACATTATCCCACAAGTGTCCTCTCTCAAGACACCTAAAGCTATGTTTGATGCACTCTCACAAAGATAATACTAGAAGAGATGTATCTAGGATCATATGCTATACTTGTGATGAAGCAAGACACTATGCAAGGAATTGTCCTAAAAAATAGAAGATAGTAAATAAGAGCAACAAAAGAAGACATCATGCTCATGCTACAGAAGATGATGAACCATCCAGAAAGAGATCCAGATATGAAAGTGAAGATTCTTCAAGCGAGGATGAATATGTTCTAATATCAGCTCTCACATGTAACATTACTCATGGAAGTGATGATTGGCTTCTAGACAGTGGGGCTTCCAAACATATGACTGGATTCAAGGAATCCTTTGTAAGATTGTCAGAACATGAATCACCTCACAAGGTGAAGCTAGGATATGACTACCAATATCCAATAAAAGGTAGTGGGGAGTCTTCATATAAGTTAGACTATGGAAAATATCTAACAATGAAAGAAGTGTTGTTTGTGCCATGACTCAAGAATAACCTTCTCTCCATATCAACATTAGATGCAAAAGGAATGCGGGTTGCATTCATAGATGGTCAATTCATCATGTGGCCAAAAGGAAAGACTATTGATGATGCGGTAGTAATTGGAGAACAAGAAGGAGGATTATACAAATTGAAGGGCCATCCAGAACAAGCCTTGGTCCATGACACAGTAGATCTAAGTGAACTTTGGCATAGAAGTTTTGCACATGTGCATTACAGAGCACTACCTATTGCAAGCAAAGCTGTCGAAGGTCTTCCATAAATTCAAGCAAAACATGATGGGGTCTACAAAGGATGTGCGAAAGGAAAGAATACAAAGAAGACATTTCCAAGTAGTGAAAGCAAAGAAAAAGGAATCTTGGAAATCATCCACTCTGATGTATGCGGTCCTATGTCATCAAACTCTCTAAGAGGGTATGCATATTATGTTTCTTTTATTGATGACTTTTCTAGGAAGAATTCAAATCCTTGATCGAGAACCATACTGAAAAGAAGATCAAGACCATTCGATCAGATAATGGTGGAGAATTCACTTCAAATGAATTCAAAGAGCTATGCAAAGAATCAGGGATTAAGAGGGAGTTGTCCACTCCTTATAATCCACAACAGAATGGGGTTGCGGAATGGAAGAACAGAACTATCATGGAAGCTGCAAAAGCAATGCTTCATGATCAAGACCTTCCTATGCATCTTTGGGCAGAATCTGCTAGAACAGTGGTGTATGTATAGAACCGTACTCCACATAGAGTACTTGAGAACAAGACTCCTGAAGAAGTCTTCTCCGGTAAGAAACCAAAAGTCAGCCATCTCAGAATATTCAGTTGTCCTATGTACATCCACATTCCAAAAGAGAAGAGGACTAAATTAGATCTTCAGGAAAGAAGGGCATATTTGTGGGATACTCTGAAAGCTCGAAGGCTTACAGAATATATTTCCCAGGATATAAGAAGATTAAAATCAGTAGGGATGTGACATTTGATGAAGACACAGCTTACAACAAATCCAGAAAGAGACCCACTGAAGAACCTGAAGAAGCAGAAGCACCCAAAATTCATGATACAACCATGAATGAAGAAACTCGAGAAGAAGATCAAGAATTTGAAGAACCACAAAGACCTGTAGATCCACCTCTGGAGAAGAATCCTCAGAAGAGGAAACCTGCTTGGGTACGAGAACTTATCCAAGGTGTGGAAAGATATGGGGCTCCAGAAGAGAATCACAGAGAAAGAAAGAGGACCAGATCCAATTTCGGGTATGTAGCTTTACTATGTGATTTCATTGATGAAGAACCTTCCAGTTATGAAGAAGTGGTAGAACAGAAAGAATGGAAGGATGTTATGATCAAAGAGTACCAATCGATCATGAAGAATTATCCACACATGCAATGTCCAATGCAATCAATGATGGAATGTTATAACGTAATTGGAAGACCTGAGGATGGGGATGTTCCGCAGAATATCAATATTCCAGAGACAGAAGGGAGTCAGGATGTCACAACACTTGATGTATCGACAGATCCCATGAATTGGCCATTTAAAATTAGGAAGGTCAATATTGGAACGGAGGAAAATCCAAAGTTCGTGAATATTGGGGACTACTGGGACAAAGAGACCATGGCGAAGACCACAGATATGTTGCATGAATTTCAAGATTTATTTCCTACCAAGTTTTTTGATATGAAGGGAATACTAAGAGACTTAGGAGAAATGAAGATTCCATTGAAGTCAGAAGCAAAACTAGTAAGGTAGCGACCGTATTTCCTGTATCTGCGATACAAGGAGAGGGTCAAGGTTGAGCTCAATAGGATGCTAGATGCTGGAATAATTGAACCAGTTGAGGAATGAAAATGGATCAGGCCAATGGTGGTCTAAGATAAGAATACATGAGAGGTTTGGATTTGTGTCAGCTTGAGAAAATTGAATGATGCATGTATGCATGATCCATTTTTTACTGTAGAAATTCAGGCCTACAGTAGATTAATTTCACTCACAGCAATTAACAATTGATCATGCAAATTATCAACAATGGAGACTGAATATGGAGCTGTAACACAAAATTATATTAACTGAGTGTACAATATCCAACCCTATAATAACATAGGCTATTGAATATATAGAATACATGAGCAAATCGAATGCATAAGGAAGCATCCAAATATAGCATAAAGCAGTCTTACCCAAAATAGGCAAATCCCCCATAGGTGTAAAAAGCTGATCCCAAATCTATCAAGGACCCCACGAATTAGAAAGGGTGCATGGGCAAGCTAAAGAGTGGTCAAATGGCAGCTCATACATGCTTTTTCATCGAGGAAAGAGTGGATGAGGAAGAGGCAACAAAGCTGATTCACCTCACGTAGTCTTGCTTTCCTATGTTCCTTAAAACACTGAAAAAGCAGAAAAAGCAGAAGGGTGCCTAGGAGGCCAGGAATAAAGAAAATTTGATTCCCAAGACTTTCCCAAGCGCTCCATGAGTCAATAATG
Source organism: Pseudotsuga menziesii (assembly GCA_001517045.1). Classification (NCBI taxonomy): domain Eukaryota; kingdom Viridiplantae; phylum Streptophyta; class Pinopsida; order Pinales; family Pinaceae; genus Pseudotsuga; species Pseudotsuga menziesii. The sequence continues at coordinate 104,757 of LPNX010804984.1, forward strand.
GAAATTTTGACCTCTATGGATAGGAAATTAGCAACTTGCACATGGTGGGACTCATGGACTAGGAAAATAAGACAAAATAAATGAAATAATGTCTAAGTGGGTAAATACTATGGGTTTATTATTCTAACACCCCCCCTTAAGCCTGAATTTATGAGTAATAAATCAAAAATATAGGGCCTAGGAACAAGGCTTAGTCACCCTTTACATACTGCAATGTACATACAACCAAGGAAAGAGGCAAAACCAACTTGGGAAAATCCTCCCTTAAACATGGACTGTAAAACAAAATTGTAGAATCTTGTCTCCACTCATGCTTTGACAGCATCATCAGCAATCCCCAGCAGTGATTTGAGATTGCTGAAGGTCTTCTCACAAAATGATTTTGTGAAGATGTCAGCTACTTGTTCTGAAGATGAACAGAAGAGTAGGTGAATGGTGCCATCATGCACAAGCTCTCTGATGTAGTGCATGTGAATCTCAACGTGTCTGGTTCTCTTCTTCTGAACTGGATCCTTGAAGATTCGAATGGTACTCTGGTTATCACAGTAGATGGTAGTTGAGTACTCAGGTTCGAAACCACACTCTCCAAGTAAACCATGCAACCATAAACACTGAGTTGCTGCATTGACAACTCCTCTGTACTCAGCTTCTGTAGATGAGAGTGCAATGGCACTCTGTTTCTTGCTTGACCAGCTAATTGGCCCTTTTGCAAGCATGACCACATAACCTGAAGTGGACTTCCTGTTAGTGCTATCACCTTCCCAATCACTGTTAGTAAAACCAATTAACTCAAGGTCGGAATTGGCCTTATATAGAATCCCATGTGTCCTTGTTCCCTGAACAAAGCTAAGGATCCTCTTTGCTGCTTTCCAATGGATCTCATGGGTCTGATCCATGAAT